>JAUMHL010000008.1:3448967-3469733 GCA_032362345.1 Sandelia bainsii | reverse complement strand
ACAACTGAAGACATGTATCTTTTCATGAAAAACATGGTAATTCCTATGTGTGTCCAAACTTTTGATTGGTAGTGTATGTATTACAACAATGTTGGCTGATACGTTTCATTCCACTGTCAGAGAACTTAAAAAACTGTTGCTGCATAAGATGCCTACAGTAGTTGCAAATTTAAAAATGATATGATAGAGACAGAGAATGGGCACAAACAAAAACTAAACTGGTAAAGAAACACAGAGCAGCATCTATTTGTTTGTTATAACAAAATTATCATTTGTTATTGTCTCAACATCATCAAAAGTGCAGACACAGACTGCCATTACATATTCCTGACTTTCTGTCCAGAGTGGTGCTATCGTGCCAAGTCATTACATAGAGCTTTCAACAAAGATGCTTGTGTGTGTATTTACTAATGTATCCAAAGTTCCTAATATAATCCCATTTGGTTTCTATGTGTAAACAGTCAGCTCTTAAGTGTAACACAAAATGAAATGAAATGAAATGTATGAACATACAAAAGATGCAAATGATATAATGCAAAAGTTGAAGACACACAGAATCTCTCACACACATAAACAGGGCTTTATCTCAGTGCCCACACATGGGCAGCTTTTGGAGAAAGCAGACATGCAGACATCCCAGCCAAGGACTCTACCACCCACTGCAGGAATCCTTTTCTCTCTGGCACACACACAAACACGCCACTATTCCTGCACTACTGTCAGCCTTTCTCTCTGTGAATCACATAGATTCCGACTGTAAAACTGATAAATATCATTCAGAGTCAACACACAAATTCAGTTATTATTTGTCCAATCTATAATAGAGTCTTATTATACAGTATCTGCTCAAAGACTTTGGGTTAAAAGCTGGAGTTAAGCTCTCAAACTGTGTATATTGAAAAGACCCTCTCATATTTTCATATGGAGCATATGAGCTTTGCCATCAAGCATAAGATTTACTAGAACCCCACGAGCTAACAACAAGCAGACTCTCATTTTTTACACTGTCTCCAGTTTTTTTCAAGGATCTTTTTCGAACATTCGTCACAGCTCTACTGTATCTGTACAACACATGTCATTGTTTCTAATGTTTGTTCCATAGGTGGGAGATGTATTTTAAGCTAGCTGTATTTTCTTAGTTACACATTGGTATGACTACTTCATATACATCAAGATATTGCTGACAACTTTTCATCTAACGTCATTCAGTTTCAGTAGAAGTCATTTGACATAACTGCAGCAGTATTTTTAATCAGCTGCTATTGTGACTGTGAATGACACATAAATAAAACCACATCTAACAGTACTGTATACTAACCTATGATTCAGACCTTGTATTATATTTTTCCCAGTTGTGACATCACACAGAGAGGCAGTTCATAAACAACTTGTTGAAGTGGTACAAATTCCTCACATTAAAAAGTTGTGGCAGTGAGTGGTACCAGAGTCATACTTTAACAGCACTTAAATAACCGGAAAATGCAGTCCAACACTTAAAAATTCTTCTTTTGCATAATACGCCCTGTTCCAGAAAAGGCAGGATATCCAAAGACATCAGCACATAAAGCACAATGTGCTCCTCTGTTTTCTCAGTGGTGGTTCCATTGCTATAAGTAGGAGCTATTATTAATCGGAGTGGGAGCCGCGTTGTTGACCTTTTCGCAGGTGATCATCATAACGATGCGCCTGTTAATCGGTCAGCCATCACTCTCCAACCACCACCACTGCAATTATCACTCGCTCACATACTGTACTGTAAGAAAAGAACGCACCACATGACACAAAGACTCATGACTACAGCATGCTTCTCCGCTGAGAGAAATGTAAAAACCGAAGACTCTGCAATATCAAAAATTCACATGCAATTTACTCTGTTCTCACACTATCTGCTCCTATCTATCGTACACGCATGTGCATATACACTAGCCTACTGTAAAACATCCTCTATCAGCTGCCTGCTCTCTTTCTCTCTCTGGGTGCTGTACCTGACTATTACCTGTAATGATCGTGACATTACAATAATGATAACGGCGTTTGCTCATGCTGCACTTAGCATACATGCACACACTAATGCACTTGCAGATACACACATACTGTACAAAAGCTGATTTTGTGTTTATGAAGCTTGAAAATAGTCACATACTTGTGATTCAAGGAACAGCATGTCCTGCTTCCCTGTGTGTGTGAGTGTGTGTGTGTGTGTGTGTGTGTGCGGATATGTGCATGTGAGTGTGTGCAGGTGTGGCAAAGATTAAACTGACATAAATGGCATTTACACACCTCTAAAGATTTAACACAGCTTAAAGAAAGTAGCTGGTCCACTGTTCCATGACCAGTCCTAAAAAGGAGTCCTAAGAAGGAGCCCAGAGTTTTTTCTTTAAAGGCTGATAATTTATATGTTTAATAATGTCCATCTTCTAATCCTCCTCTATGTCAAAGAATATAAATTGGCATTTTACAGGATAATCAGCTGAGCTAAATATTGAGGTTATGCTAAATGACAGAAACACCTCTCTGTATGATGTAGTACAGTTCAACAGCGGCACAAACTACATCCCCCAAAATTATTGTGCAATTGAATTATCTCCAAAAACTGTTTCAATAAAAACTGGACATTATTATCATTAACTTCATGAGGAAGGTTTTGTTGTATTCACTGAATTTGTTATAGGTAGATTTACCTACTGTATACTGCAACTGAGTGCATATCATGTTTCAGAAGAGCAATTTCTTTCACAGATCATTCTTACCACGCATATTTTTCCAATCATGTCATTGTGCAGGGTACACAAAAAAATCCTGATGCATTTTATCGGACAAAGTACAACTGAGTAATTCATGTTTGGCCCCAAGATCTACAGTATATTTCAATGACGGACTAAATGGACTAATTGTTATGTTTATGTTGCTCTATCTCTCCATTTCCATCTCCATTTCTACTCCTCCCTCCATCTGCCCTCAACTCTTTCTTTATCTTACTGTGTCTCCTTCCTTGTCAAGGCGCAATTATTTGCAATTTGCCTAAGTCATCCATTTGCTGGGACGCCAAGCATGAAAACGAGGCAATTTGGTGTAAAATGGAGGCAGGCAGGCATCTGAGCATATGTATGTGTGTGTGTGTGTGTGTATATGAGTGTGTCGACAAGGCAAGAGGATGGTCCAGGCCCTGGTGGGGGGCCACGCAAGAACAGTCACACAAAAGTGAAAATGAATGCCATGAACGCACACAATCTGTGTGTGTGTGTATACACATCTTTATAGTTGGGTGGACAAATTTTTGTGTGTAGACATTCTGGCTGGTGCTCACAGAAGGATGTTTGAGGTTTAAGACTTGGTTTTAGGCTAAGTCAGAATTAGGTCTACTGTAGGTTGGAGTTAGGGTAAGGGCATAAGGAATGCATTTTGTCAGCCTTCACAACTGTAGGAGGACAAGCATGTCTGTATGTGTGTACCTACCAGTCCGCACACATGACAATGTCAAAGTGACCCTCTAGTGCTGAAATGTCCAATTCACAGTCCCACCTCACCACCCTGTAACACACACAGAAAACAGAGAGCAGACCAAGTTTAGGTTTTTTGCTGAGATGGTGACAGAAGAAAGGCAGTGTTCAAAAAACTGCACATCAGTTTGTCTTTTGCCGTCACCACTTTCTTTCTCTCTCTTTCAACACTTTGAGCTCCTTGCTCCCTGACATATCTCTCTCTGAGCCCCACTGTTTTTCTGCTTCAGTAGAAACTTGGAGAAAGCACTGGGCAGTGAAGACATGTCATCTATGAGATAAAGAGAGGGAGCTTCTGACATGACACTTGACATTTGACATTTATACCATGTGAACACACAGACACACAGGCCACCTAGTACGTGTTGCTATTCAGTAGTCATGCTGTCCTCTCTCTTTCTTGTAATTACTTTACTGGCTTGACCGTTGCAAAAGCATGTTGTAGAACTAAATATTTGTTTGCATATCAGTACACATATTAGGTATACCTGTACAATCTAATGCAATCCAGTACAGTAGCTATGCCATGGGTTCTATTTTATGGCCTCAAATTCTGATGCTTTGTCAGTCCTTTGGCACTTCTGTGAGTCCTGCTTGTTGTTGACCCTTCCAACCACCCCAACCTACTACCGACGTACACTTTTGTCTTAGTATACTATTTCATTGCTCTAGGCATAAAATATTGATGCACCTGGTTTATTATTATAATCAATGGACATCTCCGTGCATGTTATATGGATGATAAGGGGTATCTCTAGTATCAATGTGTGACATGGCCCCACTTTCTTCCTGGTTGTTGGCAGACTGTCTTCTGCTCTCCTTGTTTCCTGACTCTCCCCTCTGAGTTAGTACAGCACAATACGTGTTTGCACCTGGTCTGTCTCCTATTTAACCTGTCCAGTTCCCCTTTAGGGTATCAGGACTGACCTGTGGCTTTGGATGTTGGATATTGGACACTGGATTTTAGATTACTGTTGTTTCTTTGTGCAGGACACGGGAAAGGGATTTCTGGACTGTATACAAGTGCATAAATAGAAGTTGGTGTTGGTGCTACAAGCTCATTGTCATACAGGAACTGCCTGAAAAGCCTGGGAAATTGTAGTAGAATCATTGCAGAGCCGCTGTATTGGATTGCATTAGATTGTACAGTTAGTGACCTTAATAAAGTGGCCATTAAGTGTATGCTTCAAATATATACACTATATCAAGGAAATATGTAATAGGATGAGCTATAATGTGGTAACGGTGAGATCTACGAAAGGAGATAAAATTAGGCAGATTTTAAAGGACCTCAGTTTCATGTGTTCTTCTGCTGGTTTGCCCTCAAGCTCTGATTTATTTAGGTACTTCTATGACAGTGTCTGTTTTGTCTTCAGGTTAATGTAACATTTTGGCTAGGCAGTTTGAAGAAGAATCCAAATTCTTGCTATTTGAGCAGGAAGTGTTGCTCTGCCTTTACTTTTCACTGGTGGAAGTGACTCAGTGTGTTTTTGTCTGCCCACTAGCCAGCAGGTATTGCATGTTCAGTGCAAAACAACATTGAAGTTGAGAGTTTTTGTAGTAGATTACCAGTGGTTGAAGTGTTTTTTTTGTGGCTATAATAAGGTTGTTACAGACTGTGTAAAGGCTTTGCTGATGCTGCATACTGTTCCACCATCTCTTTTTCCACATCATTTTCCTTCTCTATCTCTCTCTCAAACTGTCAGGCAGATTGGGGGATTATTAATTAGGCATTATTAACACCCAGTAAACAAAACATTAGGCCCCGCTAGAAACACAATCTCAATTCTCAGCGGGAGGTCCCAGCAAGCGCACACACATACACACAAATGTACACACACCATCAACATGCCCCTCCCGCTCCCTCCCCTTGTCCAATCGCATTGTGCCCTTAGCCCTCTCTTGTGGCGCAGTGATGACAGCAGGCATAATCTGAAAAGAAAACAATCAAAGTAATGTAGTCTAATTATACGTTTACTTTTTCTCTCCATCTTCCACTCATGTTAATATGCACAGGAGGGAGAAATGGCGAGAGAAGAGAGAGAGGTAGGGGAGCCAAACAGTCAGACAACGGCAAAATGCCTTTTTTGAGTCAGGGACAACAATTAACTACATTTTAGCCCGTCCTAGCATATGAGGTGTGCATGTACGTGTTGTGGGAAGTTCTTTCAGTGATTTATGGATGAGAACTCCCTATCAAAAGGTAATCATTTTGCTTGGATAACCCTGTGCAAGTGAACACACATACACACACATATATTCTACTTCAAAGAATGGCTATGGGTATGCAGCACACAAGACATTTATGAAATTTATGAAATTTACATATTTTTTAAAGTAGTAAGTAGTAAGTAAAAAATATAATCTGTCTTTTAAAAAAAGTTTCACACAAGAAATTCATACAATGCATAATAAAGATGGAAAGTCCATTTACAGCTGCCCCAAAACCACCTTCACAAAAGATTACAATTTCAAACTGTACGAAACAATTTCCCTTGTTTATCATATCAAAATGTCGATAGTCACTCCAGGGGGATGACATTAATGACAAAAACCAGCTCTGTCGATTTTTAAAACATTAGTTTGAAACATTTCACAACTAATCTGTGCAAGCTTTAGCCAGTAGCTACACCAAATGCACCTTTCCATAAAGAGCTGTGAAAATTGTCTCACCTGGCAGATACATGGGTTGACCCAAACTTTCCAGCTTGCCTGTTTCTCTTGAGGAGGTCTCGTACATCTGAAGTGCCACAGTCAAAGACTAATCATAGACACATATATTACACATGTTTAAATATCCCATATTCTACTAAATAAATGTTCTATTTGCATGCAGTGCTCATTGCCAAAGATGTCTACACTGGATAAAACATTTAGAGAAGCCCGTGTTTAAAATGCATGCATTGAATCCATGAAGTGAAGCCTCTAGTGGACAGATTAATAAACCTTACAAATGAAGATATTCCCATACAAGTGAACTGCATGGTACAGTTAAGCAATTAACAACCAATCATACTCTGTATAAAAATGCTGAGCAGGCTCAGCAGATTAAGATTTTGGCTTAAGATAAAAAGAGGAAAAGATTAAGATAACTTTGAAAGAGGGTTCATTGTTGAGACACAGATGGCAGGATCTTCACTCACAAACCGCCTAACTAGATAGTGTTTTAATGAAAACATTGACTAAAGTAACATTTGCATTTAGATCAGAGAACGATATAGGCCCCACAGTGAGGGAATGTGTTGGCTCGTTTATGTTGTGGTGAACATTTTGCTGGCATGGTTTGGGTCCAGTTGTCGCCTTAGAGGGAAGGGTCACTGCAACTCAGTCCAAAGCTGTTCTGAGTGATCACCTTTATCCTATGATAAAACAGTTCTATCATGATGGACGTAGTCTCTACCAGGATGACAATGCACACATCCATTGGGCATGAGGGGTCACTGAATGGCTTGATAAGTATGAAAACAGTCATGGTCACTGGTTGACAGAGGCTACATCAGTTGTCACCGGGATTGTCCTATAAAAGTTTTCTACAAATATTTTTAAACTAGTTCTACAAGTGGAATACTGCCAAATCTTGACAGATACAAAACTTCAGCTTCTCAGCAGTCTGCAGTCTCCACTGTCTGATTCTCCTCTTCATGATGTTTCACACTTTTTCAATGGGAAACAGATCTGGACTGCAGACATGCCAGTAAAGCACTGTGTCTATGAACCCACACTGTTGTAGCATGTGCAGAATAAGGACTGGCCCTGTCCTCCTGAAAAGATATTACCTTGATGGCAGAATATGTTTCTTGAAAATCGTCACTGACCAATGTCACCAATGTCATTGGAACTGATGCTGGCTTTTGTAGCTCTCACTGATAACAATCTTGATGGTCTGAAACCCTAACCCGACTTCAGCTGTTCTAAAAACAAACTGAAACATAGACTCGTCTGACCACAAACACATTTCTACTTTCTTTCCATCCAGTTGACATGAGCTCAGGCGCACAGAACTTGGCAACATTATTCACAGAATTCATGTATGGATTCCTCCTTTCATAATTGACTTGAGCAGAGATGATCTACAGGGATGGAGAGTTTGCCTGCAGAAGCAGATCACGGTACACTAGCTGAATCAATAGGAAGGCTTTTAACCCCAGATATACAAACATACACTGTCCCTCTCACACCACACACACATACAAACACACATGCAGATGAATGCACACAAAGGCAGAGCGATTGATGTCAAGTTGTCTATTAATACACTGACTTGTTGAGTTGCAAAGCAATTCAATTAGGATTTCCTTGTCTTTAAAGCCTGCAAAGAGCTGAGACAAATCCAATCAACAAAGACAGAGAACAAGCACGAGAGAGAGAGAGCAGCAATGTGTGATAAGTTGATGGATGGATTGATAGCTGAAGAGCCAATCCAAAATCAAAGAGGCCTCCCAGACAGAGAGATAATATGACAATAATATGTATGTTAGCACACAGTTATATGACAGGACAAGGAGCAGAGCAATTTACTGTAATCTCATGACCAGCACCAATGGGGGAGAAGTCAGAACATGCACAAATACATATATACACAGAGTTAAAAGCTGAAAGCACACACACTGAAATAAAGAAGAAAAAGGAAAAGGAGGGAGAGAGCGGTTTGAGTATTATTGAACATTAAAGTGGAGGAATATTTGCTCCCATCACTTGAAGTAAGCAAGTAGCACCCAATGACATGCATCAATCATTCTTAATGGAACATTTCAATTGATTTTTCAACATGAGTATTCAAGGTCAAAGTAAAAGAGTCACTCCTCGCTATGGTGTGCATTTGTGTGTGGTCCTGCACTATAAATGAGATCAACAAATTCCAAGGAGAGGGAAAAATCTATTCTCTAGATATATGTGACCAAATGTCGTCTATTCACAACTGCTTTTTCTGAATTATCTTCTCATCTATTTCACTGTATGAAACTCAGCCCTATCACAACCCATTATCTCTTTTTATTGTAACACTAGCTGCACAAAAGTCCATGGAGGAAAAACAGTGGTCATTAGCACATGGCTAAGGCCAACAGTTTCCTCAGAGAGAGGAAATGCCACACAGTGCCTGTAGTATGTGAATGGGTCACTCTGACTGAGCCAAGAACAGATTATCTGTCTTTCTCAACCCTACCTCTTGCTTTCTGTGTGTGTTCGATCCATTCTTGCTATGATTTCACTCAAAATTCTCTATATGCGTTTGTTCTGTGAAACAAAGCAGTTGGTCAATGGTGTATTGTTTGTGTGGCCAAGTGTGTGTGTGTGTGTTTTACAGACTCCATAATGTTATTGTTTGGTCTTATTGTGATCTGTAAAGGAGCATTGTAGCTGGCTGAGACAGAGATATTGTAAGCACAGCTAAATATGGAAGTGCCATATCGGTCAATGGGGAAGAAATGTGTATTTATATTTCCTGCTTTTGTGAAACAACTGAAGTGAGTCAGAGCATCTTTTTTTATTGTCTGTTCAGTTGTTGAGTGAATATAGCAAGATCTGGAAGGATGGGAAAAAAAGGACAGGAATGATGAAAGAAGATGGGAAGAAAAGGGAGGGGAAACATGAGGCTACAAAAGAGATCAGACAAGAAGTGTAAAATGGGTAAAGAAAAGAAGAGGAAGATAGCTTGCAAGCTGACAGAGCTGATCAATAACCCACTCAAAGAACAAATGTTGGCAAAAAAAAATCTCACCTAAAGATTTGTCCTAAAAACTTAATTATAGTCCTAAACCTTAACCACACACAAAAACATTTTAAACAAACCTTGATTGTCCCTTCTTCTAAAATACTCATCAAGTCCTAGCCCTAGCCTTAGCATTAGATGAAGTCTCTAACAAAATCTGACAGGATGGCAATTACTGTGCTCTTAACTTGGCATTGTGGGCAGCTAGGATTGGTAGATGCCATGTTGAGCACTAGTTGTGGGTACTTGTCACTGTGGGTGCCCGTTCTGCTGCTTTTGCCTAGAAATAAAAGAGGTGATGGCTATTCTTCCTTTACTCCAAGCCAGTCTGTAGTTTTAGAACTGAAATGTGACGATTATCGTTTTTGATACAGCTTCAAAAAATCACTGTATAGTTACAGCACAATGACTTGACTTATTAAACAGACTGATTGCTAAAAAGTGCCACATAACCTATCATGTGAGCTTTTCATGTGACATGTGAAAACAACATATACACACATGCATACATGTGAATTTAGAACATGAAATTCAAATTTCCCATTTGAATGAATGTCATTCTTATGGCAAGGATTGCACAACCAACAATTGTTCTGTTTGAAGCACCAATAGAAAAGACAAAAGTATTCACAGAAACAAATCCATATGGATGCATACAAATAAATGTGTGTTAGAGGAATGAGGCAGAGATAGTGATAGAAAGAGAAGGAGAGAGGACGATGAAAGGATACTCTGAATGGACTTCTCGTTCCCATCTGATAGCAGAACTTCCTTCACGTCAGCAAAAATGGCAACCTGAGAGACGGGAAAGAGACAGAAATTAAACAACACAGAACAAAAGAACAAAACGCAAAGCACCCTTAGATGAAGCAAACATCCCAACACACACACACAATAATGACATAACCATATCTACAAAGCTTCACTCTTGGCAGCCCAGCCAGCCCCGCCCTCTCTCTCCATTGCTCCCTCTCCTCAATGCCATTTCCCTCTCTATCTTCACCCCATTTTTATGTCTGCATTATTTTAATCATTCAATCAAATCAGTCAATACTTTTATCATTGCGGCTAGCGGTGGGGGCTGCTATCTTGCTATCACTCTGTTCAGTAATTGCATTGTGACAGGGGATGATGGCAAGCGCAGAGCCTTTTCATTTGAAGCTGGGTGTTTATCGGGCCGAGCCATCACTCCGTTCGCTGCTGTCACTCTGCACTCGGCTTGCCGAGCCTGCCTGATGCCCTTCATATAACTTTGCGGTGCAGACTATGAGAGACGAAGAGCAAGAGAGGGAGAGAGAGGGAGACAGGAGAATGGACAGAAAGCTTTGTGCTGCACTGTGTCTCTGTGTGAGAGAGATATAGATAGAGAGGTGTGTGCTTTACTATAACCTCATCTTTTCACATTCTCTTTTCTTTACAAATGCATTTTTATATCAGCAAGTGTGTGTCAGGCTGTCAATTTTTGTTAAGGAGTGTATGTGTGCAAATACACATGGGTGAGTGTAAGTGCAAGTAGCTACTGTGTTGGTATGCACACAAAGCCTATGTGGTCGATTCAATGCAATCCTGACTTTCTACAGCATATAGAAAATCCATAATGTAGCATGCCCAAAGTCAGAAAATTTCTGAACATGCATGCCTTCACTCACACAGATACACACATGTTCATATGCTGCAGGGTGTGTGATGGGGTCACTGAGTGTTTGCAATGCCAGCTGCTCGAATGGAGGAAGGCACCTCCGGGCTTAACCAGAGCATCCAGCTGAAAGATCAGAAGCCCAACCTGGCAACCCATTAGCAACACCCCATAAACATCTTGATCCTCACAAATGTTATTAAAATGTCCAGTGATAATCCACTGTCAAGTGGGTAATCCAATATCAAACCAAAAATAACACATTTAACATTCTCTGTTTTACAAACACCACACAGTTTTAAGGTTATGACTGATCATTTGTATGTTAGCAACAACAACTTGGATGTAAATAAGGTCCAGTATATTTAGTCCAGCATGTTTTCTCAGCTTCTAGCAGCTTCAATCTTAAGTTGACATGCTGATGGATGCTGCTATATAGTTCTCTCAGCCACATTTGGTAGATGGTATGGGCGTCACTCCACAATCATAAACATCATGTGCAAATCACTTTCTTGCACCATTTTTGTTGGTATAAACACAGTTCACATGAGTTGCACCAGACAGCAACGATTCCTTGTCTGCTTGACAGCACATTTGCCTACCCAGCTGGATGGCCATGTTCTAAATGTTGCTGTGCAGCACTGAAAATTTAAGTAAAAACAAATATGTAGCAGTTCTTCATTTCAAGGGGCATTGGTTAAAGCTGGCCTAGTAAAACATAGCCTGGCCTGGATACCTCTACGAATATTGCATTTCCAGATCCTCTCAGATTCAGTTTTGTTGCATAAAGAGTACTAGCAAAATTTGATCTGTTTTGGGTATGAGGCCAGAAATGTTACGTAACACACGTACATTTGATTGCATACATTGCCATAACATTATTATTGTTATTATGATTATCATGATTATTATTCAAGTATGGCAAGGTACTATAGATGGAACTATTGTGATTCTCAGGCAATTTCTGTAAATATAAGGCTAGGCTTTCTGACTTCTGATAAATGTATGAATTGGGAGATGTGTAAAAAAGGAAGGGGTGAAATCAGGGTATGAAAACAATACTGGGGTGGGTGGCTGAATAATTAATGAAACGTTCACAGGGACGCAGAGAAAAAATTTGAATGTGGTGTCAGTGACGGATGAAGGAGGGAGTAAGAGAAGGAGAGGTGTGAAGGAAGGATTGCATCTCAAGCCACCAATGTCAAAACATGGTGTATTGACTGCCAACGAGATAAAACCAGGTTTTCAGACACATACACACACACACACACACATACACACACACGCACACAGACAACACTCCAAATGGCATCCAGCAGATCGATGGGAGACTGATGCCTGCTATATGGAGGGGGCCTTAAGACCCTCTCTAATAAACCCTATGGCTGACAAACTGTGGTATATCTGAGAGTGTCTGTTTGTATGTGTGAAACAAGTCAATGCAATACAGCTTTAAAGGCCTTAGGTAGTTCATATAGCTACTGTGACATGGCTTGCGTGGTCTAGTGAGTGTGTGTGTGCTGATAAAGATAATGAAAGCAGTTAATCATATATTTTTTTAGCAAAATTAATAATGTTAATGACAAAAACTGGCTTCACGCCTGACCCTGTTAGTCTAGTTTGCAAATATTCATCATCCAACCAAGACAAAGATTGCTGTATTCACACAGCATTTTGCCATATTCCTTCTATAACGTAGTGTGTATTGAAACAAATCTTAAGAGATACAAATACTGTTGCCTTATTAACAATTAAGGCATTTGTGTGACCAATATACTCTAATTCACAAGGGAATGTAAATTAAAGCTAACTGAAAAGGAGAAAGAGAAATTCCAGCTTAGATACTATAATAAATTAAATATTTAGATGTGGCATGAGTGGTCCCAGCATGTACACCATCTCCCACCAGGTGTTATCCACAAGGACATTCACAGGCCTGGAAGTTTAGTGACAGCATATATGCCAGCATCCATCAAACAGCTGTGTGTTGATTAAAATTAATTCCAGTTAATAAACACATCATTGTTCAGTGGCACAATTGTTAAGACATATGTACCAAATCCAGGGTAATATAGCAATAGCCAGGATGATGTCTTTTTTATTTCTTGGGGGAAGTTTTCATGCACAAATGTGATACAAGAGTAAAAAGATGAAGTGTGCTGTCAGAAATTATCAAGTAAAAACAACAAATTTAATAGTCAGTAGTAGACCCACACTCAGCCAATAAAGTCTGACCCATGCTTATGTTCTGTAAATATGGTCTCAGATGTTTAATGCTGAAGGGTAGACATGTGACCTACTGTAAATGTAATTTACAAAAGGTTTGTATGCATGCATTTATGAAGGAATGCAAACACACAGACACACAAGAAGTGAATGATAGAGTATATGAATAGGTGAGGATACTAAGTACCCATGCTGTGTATTGACTGGTGATGGTCAATTTCATTAGGGAAGCCAAGCCACTTTTTCCGCAGAAGTGTGTGTGTGTGTGTGTGTGTGTGTGTGTGAGTGTGTGTGACACTTACCATGAGCCCAGCAAGACAAGTCATACCTCCTCCTAGTTCACACACTGCACCCCTGAGAGGAGAGAGAGATGAGTGGGAGTGAGATTCACCTTGCTGAGCCAAACCTAGTAGTTTAGCGCACACACACACAGATATTGTACAGTACAGGCACACAGATGTACATATGCACGCATGCGCTATCGTACAAAACACGTGCACACACACACACACACAAACACACTCACAGAGATATTGTACAGTAGAGGCACACAGATGTACATATCCACACACACGCTATCGTATAAAACACGCGCGCGCACACACACACACACACACACACACACACAACAAACACAGCAGGGTAAGAAATATCAATTCAACCATCAACCTTAGGGTTGAATTCTGAACACTGAGACGCACAAGCTCAATCAGCAGGAAATCTGGGAAAACGCACAGACAGTTTTGCAGCTTGCATGCTCATTCAACCCCTCTCTGCATCCTCTTCCCCCTTTCATCTCTCCTTCCCCTCCATCTCTACCCCTGTCTTCTTTCATCCCTGCCTGTCTCCCTCCCTCTCTTGCTGACCTTCACTACGTTGCTCTGATCAATACCCCTCTCTTCCTCGCCTCCTGCCTCTTGAATGTTAAAACAGGAAATCAAAGGCTGACGTTCCACCTTGAGTGGAAATCAAAGGTGCCTGGGTGCTTTTCAGCCCTGTGCCGCAGGGCAGGCCAGTGCTCAGCAGAGGAGAGCAGGGGAAAGAGCAGCACAAAACAACACAGCGTGACATGGAAAGGTACAGAATGACACGAGCACCAAGCAGGACCCAGAAATAAAATGGCACAATTAAAGTGGACGTGTTTTCTGATAACTGTTTTTTCATGGATTAGAAAGTTAAATGTAGAATAATCAGATAAGTATTTGGGTGTAATTACAATTGATAAAATGCTAAAACAGCTCTGCTACTTGACCCTCCCTGGTGGATATTTTCAATTCTCTTTTGTTTTACAGACAATGCAATCTGCAACTGCAACACATAAATTGCTTTAAATAAGTTTCCACAGAAATAAAATGATGCTCGTCTTCCAGCTTCATATCATAGAGCAATTTCCTGCCATGCAGCAGGTTTCATGTAAGACGTGTTTGAAAGCATGCCATTATATGCTGCCAAAACTCTTTATGAATCTCTTGTTTACAGTAACAAAAATGTTTCTGTATTTAAGTAGAAAGTGTTAGTAATAATGAAAATCCAATTAATTCCAATAATGCTTAATTGACAGAAGTTTAAATGTTGTTCATCCTGACCTATGTAAGTAATCACAGCATTAGTCCGTTTTCTTGGTGAAACGGCTCAGTGTATAGTTTGATGATGATTGAAGGAAGGTAGTGAGCAGGTTTAAAGAGATGAATAACTTACTTGAACATGTGACGTTTCTGAAGGCAATAATGAGCCATCACCTCTTCAGAGGGCCACACACCTAAATCAGAGAAAACAAGACAAAGTCAGTCACTTAAAATGCATGAGTGAGGTTACTTTTCACTGACAGACATTTATATGGAAGCATTTTATCTCTAGTGTCATCTCTAGTCTGACAAAGTGCTTTGATCCCAGTTTCTAAACATCAAAACACATTAATATGGATACAAAACCCACATAAAAACAATGAGTGTTCTGTGAAACATAATTGGATGCATTGTATTTTGTAGTCTGTGTTCATTTGCTTCTCTTGTGATTTCCACTTTGCCTGTGATCCAAGGCTTCTCTGTCTCCGTTTGTCTATTTTAAATCCTTGCAACACACTCTCTCATTGGGCACTGTGTATGCAAGTGTGTGTGTGTGTGTGTGTGTGTGAGAGAGAGACAGGGGGTCCAGTGGGTGATAATCACAGCGTGCAGGCCTGTCTGGCTTATCACCTACTGTCAGCCCTTCTCCTTCTGCTGTGCATGTAACACACCCTAACACACACACACTTGCATACTAGCTGATGTATTTCCCTTTCTCTCAACACACATACACTTAAATACACCCACAGACAAATACACACATCTTGGCAGAGGAAGAAGTAAACATTAATTTGAATAAAACTTCAGTTTTTTGCTTCTGGCTTTGAACAAGGAGGTTCGGCTTGGCGTTGCCTGTGTGTGTTTGTGTGCACATACGCATTTGTGTTTTTATGTATGTGTGTATATGATGAGATGTTAAAAAGAGAATGAGGACATATAGAATGAGTTTGGGGAAGCAAAGAAGAGAGGGAGACAGAGATAGAAAATGAGTGAGGTGACAAGAGAAAACCAGGGAGGGAGGCTTAGAGGAGGAGAGAGAATAGGTGGTAGTCGATATAATAAGCGGCTTACAGGCGGGCTCTCTTCACCTCATGGGGCAGACATCACTGCTCTCTCACTCGCCCTCTCCGTGTCTCTCTCTCTCTCACTCGGGCTCTCTCTCGCTCTCTTTTTCCTCTCGCTCCGGTCCGCCAAGATTAGCTCAAGCAAGCAGGATTTAATAATGCCTATTGATAAAATGTCCAAATATTCCTTTTCGCCATTAGAAAAAAAAAAGCTTTCTCCATCTTGGCTTGACAGCAAACACACACACACACACACACACACACACAGACAATGACAGAGGAGCTATGCTGTGTCAAGAGAGTGGCAAGACATGTAATAGTTAAATAAGGTGACATTTTAAATTTCATCTGTTATTGCCCTTCAGTCTGCAGCTTGTCATAAAGTACACCGTCAACTAGTGCATCAGTCAGTGCACCGATGGTATACTGTACGTACAGCAATGTATAAGTTGTTTTGTTTGTTTTTGTGTACTTTCTGATTTTGCTTTTTCTCTTGTCTCTCTCTTCAATCACCAAGCTGACTTATAAATACTGAAGACAAAAAAAATTGGATTAATACACACTTGGTGGAATAATGAGTATTTATGGCAGCAGAAAGATGCATGAGAGATTGACTTAAAAGTGCATCATACATCATCATAAAATCATAGATTATCATAAGCTTTATTCTTTAATGAGGGAAAATGGCAATTTTCTGTCTTTAAGTAAGGCTGGCAATGAAACATATTAAGTAAATTAAAGACAATGTGAATCTCTGTTTTCAATAATCAAATAATAATCAAATAGCTTGAATCCTATATAAGCGTATAAATACACACTGGGGTAACTTGTTCATCCTCTAGAATAGGTGTCTGTGGAGTATTGTGTGTCTTAATTTGCATCCAAATTTTTCTATTCTCCCTTAATTTGCACCCCTCCCTTGTTGATTGTGTGTATAACATAATGGGTGTCATACCACAATCCTTTGCCCTTTGAAATGACCCGTTAAGCTCCTCCTGCCTTCATCCACAGATTTGTGTCACTATGACACTTGACATCAAGGGCAACCCAAAACATCTTGGGTAGATGAACAGTAGAGGGTGGTAATGCAACATTAAACTGGGTGTTATCCATCATTCAGAGCAACACAAACAGAAGAAGAAAATGAGGATCTTCACAGTCTCACCTGCAGTTGCCTTTGGTTTTCATTTTGTTATTTACTTTTGATGATGTGTATAGGTCATGAGTAGCATCTAACTGTGTTGTGGATCCCATGAACGTTTCAGGGGGACAAACCTTGGTTTAAGTTGTTCTCTTTCACGGTGTCTATACTTAACTAGAGAGACTGCACATCTGTATGTGTTACACCAAGATGCCCCAGAGCCATCTGTAATTATGATATTACAAAAAAATAACACTGTAGTAGATAACATTGTGCAAGAGTGTAGTCCTGTCACAATAATGTAAAATACTAACCTGATATGGTATGCCACATTGTCATATCATTTTTAATGAGGGCTTGCTGCTATCTACTAACCATTTCCCACACTTTTAGATTAACTTTCTTTCATACTAAGTTATGCACCTGAGTGTGTGAACACATTCATGTGTGTGTGAAAGAGCAAGACAGACAGCCTTAAGTAATAAAGCTTTGTAAAGCATATGTGAATCTGATGGTTAATCCCAGACTCCAATAACATTAATAGCCCAGGGTGATAGGAGTTATGTGTGTGTCTGTGTGTTTGCCTACGTGCGTGCGTGGATGTGATAAGTATGTGGCTCCTGTTTGTGTCTGTGTGTGTGCCTCCCAGGTTGAGGTGCACTGTAGGAAATGAAGGGATCAGGAGTGGAGAGCAGATTATACTTCCTGAGGATAATGAAATTATTACTCACCTTCAATTACTAGATGAGGATAGAAAGCTGTGTAAGTGTGTGTGTGTGTGTGTGTGTGTGTGTGCACATCAGCTTTATATAGTTATCAGTCCTAAGCTCTAAACCTCATCAGTTGTGTTACCCCAAAAACAATATGGTTGTGTGCTAGAGACACCGTTAACTCACACTCAGGCTGTTACTTTTAGTTTAGGAATAACTAACCTGTGGGACATACAAAAAGTTAATTTTTTAAGATTATTTTTTGGTATTTTAGCCTTTATCAGATAGTTTGACAGTTGAGAGGTAGACTGAAAACATTGGGAGAGAGAGGGCATGATATGCAACAAATGCTGTTAGTGCTGCTTATTTCAAGCACATTTATGTCTCTGTATAGCCAAGCTGCAAATATAACTGAAATAATATAACTGCCATTTCTATAGAGAGATACATTCTTATATGTACTTGGTAGTGTTGCATTCACATACATGAATAAAATTTATTTTTCACCTAAATGTGATAATAAAATCAATTTTCTGTTCAAAATGTACTAAAAAACTTGTTTCCAAACATGGATCTCTAGTAATAAAATAATCATGATCTCATTGATATCCATGAGAAAAATTAGTATTATTACATATTTTAACTATTGTACAGTTTGCGCTACACATAATGTTCAATGCTTTGAGATGTAATTCTGAAAAAGTTATTTTTATGTCAGTCTTTTCACTAAACTTTTTTTCTCTATGGCATTGCATGATGTTTGATGAAATACTACTCTAGGGTTGAGACAAAGCAGCTGAAAACAAGACGTGAGTATTGCAAGCAGTATTTCTTGATCCTGAATTTGCTTAGAAACAAGTTCTATGGCCTTGCCGCTTTCCTGGCGTGTTTTATAAACTCAGACACGCACTATTAAAAGCACTGGAGGTGGGAGACCTGCTCAACCAATGAAATTTCTTTCTTTCACTGCAGCTACCACTGACTACAGCATATTGACATGATCCTAAATCCTCATCCCTTCACATCCTGGTGACCTGTGGTGACCCTGGGAACTCTACAACTCATGGCAGCACTAATCTAGCCTCAGAAGCCATCAGTAATCAAATGCACAGGGATGTTGGGAGCTGTTTATCCAGGTTTATCCAGGTTTGGCTGGTTGTGGTAGTAGGCTAAGAAACTTAACCTAGTAACCCCTCGTGAATCCCAAGGCATTCCCAGGCCACGGATGGAATTAGCTAGGGCTATTTCAAACATATAAAGGGGTCCAGGTGCTATTTGGGGAAAGGCAACCTCAAATGGCTATCTAAATGACTACCAAAGTCAAGCTAAGCCAACATTACTCACACGAGTAAGACAAGGCAGTTAGTTCTCTGTTCCAACAACTATGCTTTGTCTGTTCTTGACTGCCTGGCTTTTTGTCTACTTGATATGTCTTCTCTAGTTTTACTAAGATTATCATGTCTTCTGTCTTTGTGGTGTCTTAACTACCTGTGCTGACTGTTGTGATTTCATGTTGTATTGTGAGGATCAATAAAATATGCAATTATTATTATTATATTGTGAACTTACATTGTTTTAACTACCTTTGCTGACTTTGTCTGCTCTACACTGTTGTATGTTTTAACATTTTTGGCTATATTCTTACTTACTGAGGCTGTGCTGAAAGAAATATCGATCGCTGCTTCTCAGGCAGTTTAAATCTCTACAAAATTCAATCTTCATGTAGTCCAAATTTTAAAAACACAGGTGGTCTCTTGTAGGCCAGACATAGACTAAATTGTCTTTGACGAGTCTGTATAAATCATGTTTACATATCAGAATAACCAATGACCCATGTGTTTACTTTACAATATAATAAATCCTTCCTTATGTCAGATGCTGTATTCAGTCACACAAGAGGGACTTGGTCAACAGTTTTCCTTAACAAAGCTTCAATTTAGCTCAGTTTCATTTATTTCTAGGAAAAATAATAATAATTTTGCCCTTCTTTCATCAGCCTCTGTTAGGCCTCCTGCTGAGGACAGAATGCTGCTGCATAAGGCAATCAAGAGGATAGGATGAGTGAAAGAAGAGATAGTGGAGAAGCAGAAGGGTGAGAAGGAGGAGGGAAATTATCAGAGTGGAGAGGGATGCAAACAGCACTTTAGTAGAGGGAAACAGGATAAAGTTTTAAAGGCAGGGAAGAAGAGCAGTCATAAGGAAGATGTGAGAAGAAATAGGATGGAGAGTCAGAAAGAGCGGGAGGAAGAGGATGACATTTAAGCAGATGGAAAGAAGAAGGTTTGGTGGACGTGAAAGGAAAAGATGGGGCACACGAGATGGAGTGAATAACAACTAGATAGCAAGAGGAGAAAGAAAAGGGGGCAGAGATGAAGAAGCAGAGGAGGAGGAGCAAGAGTGAGGCAGGGAGAGGAGTGGCAAGGAGATAGAGGAGGAATAGGAATGAGAGGAGTAATAGGAAAGGGGTGAGGACAGGAATGCATGGAGAAAAAAACAGACTAAGCACGGAAGGGGCGTGAGAAAGGAGTGTCAAGATGGGGTTAAGTGGGCCATGATTTTGCTTTGTACACACACATACATCTCTGTGCCTCTATCACTGTTACATACTAATACACAAAAACACACACCTCTTTTGGTTTCATTCTCTCTCTCTCTCACACACACACACACACACACACACACACACACAGTGTCTTTCTCTCCCCTCAGGCCCAGTGTGGCTTCAGGCTCCATGGCTCACTGGTGGTGATCCGTCTCCACATTAAGGGAGGCCTCAGATAATTCCTAAGCCTCCTCCATGGCCGATCCAATAAGGGATAAGACTCTCGGCTGGCCATGATCAACTGACGATCTGTCCTCTCACACAGCTACTTTAATGGAGGCCAGGATTACCCCAGCCAGCACAGACAGGGTACACACAGTTCACAAGACCACAGAGCTGATGTGTGCATGTGTGTGATGTGTGTGTGAGCGAAGGAGAGTCAAAGAGAAAGACAAAGACAGATTCAAGAAGATAGTGTAAAGAGTTAAATTTGTTAGAATGCATGTGTCAATACACTTTTAGGGTGAGTGTCATATAAAACAGGATCGATCTACAGTGAAACATATTTGGGGGGTGGACAGACAAAATTTAGCAACTATTCAATTCAATTCAATTCAACTTTATTTATATAGCGCCAAATCACAACATAAGTCATCTCAAGGCACTTTACAG
>JAUMHL010000008.1:3427726-3442501 GCA_032362345.1 Sandelia bainsii | reverse complement strand
TTCTTAACCTTGCTATGTAAAGTGCCTTGAGATGACCTTTGTTATGATTTGGCGCTATACAAATAAAGATTAATTGACTTGAATTGAATTATTCTCATATTTTCTCATCAATCCTGTCTTTTTCTATATTTGACTAGCTACTGGCTACCAGATTAGGGAGAAAGACAGATTTTAAATAGCTTTATTCCTATTTTGTGCATCAGAGAGAGAAAACACAACAAAAGAGACAACATAGAGATTAAAAGAGGAACTGGAGAGGATGTAGAAAGTGAAGACCAAAGCTGTCCCAGTGGCAGTACAAGTACTCGGGGCTGTGACTCCTACGCTGGAATAGCTACTGATAAGATACTGTGCAGAACCCTCAAACTCCCAGTGCTATGGTAAAGGACCTGAGGTTGAGGAAGGACACATATGACCCACAGGGGTGAGAAGGTTTAGAGAAAACTAACAAAATTACAAATAAACCTGTAAATGTTTATTTTTACAGAAAATTAAGTGATTCATAATTTGATTCATTAATAATTAATTTAGTTGTCAAATCATCTGTTGTAAATCACTGAAATGTTTCAGTGACACAAACCATCCACTGCAGCAAGAGAAAGGAACATACAGTAGGTGCTTTGAAGGCATTAAACAAATTTGCTTGTTAAAGCATTAAATGTGGTCATGGCTAAGAGATTTCTGAACTCCTTGAATTTGCTAGATCACAAATACTGAAATTAAATGGCAGTCAACTGCATTTTCCCAGTAGGATGTTGGACATTCAGAAGTTCCTAGTTGTCAAGAACAGGAGGACTAATACAAGTGAAGTTTCTCTCAGTTTCTACCCTCCACTCACTCACTCACTGCCTCACACATTTATTGCCTTTGTGCCATATTTACATGGAACTAACACACAGACGCATGCTGGTCTCCTGTAGTCAAAGCCATTATCACACTGGGTTGATTGGTCCCACCAAGAAGCAACAGCAAACGAGAGTACGTCTCCCACTCTTCTTCTCTCATCTCACCACTCTAACTCTCTCTCTTCATTTCCTACCACACCCCACCACCATCACTGGTCACCACTCTCTCTCACTGCATTTACCTTGGCTGCCACATGGGGAATTAAGTGGTATTACAAGGAAAGGCTTCTAGCTGAGCTTAACTGCATTACAAGAACAGGTAATATACCCTGAGAGTGTGCATGTGAGAGAGTAAGAGGATAGGGGGTGGAGGGACAAGGGGATCTTGAAGGTGCGACAGAAAGACAAAGTAAGAAGGAAAAAGAGAGAGAGAGAGAAAGAAAGGGGTTCTTAAGTGAATTGTCAACTCAAACGCTCTAATCATGGTGAAAGCTCTGGACAAAGAGCACCCACAGACACCAACGAAGCACACCCTGGGGACAACGAAAGGCCACTTAGCCCTATCTGACTCCCGCTCTACCTTGGTAGATCTGCTACTCTCACTGTATATAGAGGCAGGTCTCTTCAAAATAATACCTTCCACAACACCAACACCCAAGAGAGGAACAGAGGGAAAGACACTCAGGAATGGAAGACAATTAGGGGAAAATAAATATACTATTATAAATAAAGGCAATACATAGGAGGCACGTGAATAGATTAATTTTCTGGGCAAAAGGAATAATTCAATGACATATGGAGGAGAGATGGTAATATAAACAGGGCTGACTGGGACTGTAGCACAAAGACACTTGCTGCTCAACACACTGGCCACCATTCTGACCCTTCACAGGACTTTTTCCATAAGGTCCGTAGCCAGATCACTCTCCTCAGAGCTAGTAAAGCATGATGGACATATGCAACAGTCCTGCTAATGCTATGCTGATTGTCTGAGCACAGCTAGCATGTTGTGTGGCTAATAGAGTTCACTTCCTCATTTCCCCCATATCTTGGTTCAAATGTCCAGGCAGGGCGTGATGGGGAGCCACTGATGATGACTCAAGATGGAGAATTCTGCACATGAGATGTGAAACTTGAAAATCACAATTATAAGCTTAGGCACCCTCATTGAAACACAATAATAACAGGGATATAGAAATAAAAACATCTGCAGAATCCCAACTTACCATACAGTCCCCTCCAAAAGAACTGGAACAACAAGTGCAAAAGTGAGCCAAAAATGAGCAACAAATGTTCTGGAACCAGGTTTTATGGACTGATGAGGCCAAGATTAATGTCTATGAAAGTGATGCAAAAGCCAAAGTGTGGAAGAAGAAAGGGTGATCCAAACCATACAAGCTCATAGGTGTACAAAAACATTCTCTGCCAATTTACCAAGAAATGCATCAAAACTAATTGGGACGAATCATGGAGCAAGACAAAACACTCTTGACAACTCAACATAGGACTTCATCAGAGGTTGGAGATTGAAGGGAGAAACTCTCCAAAACACACAACAATTGAAGGAGGCTGCAATAAAAGCTTTGAGAAGCATATCAGAAAAACAAATTAACAATTTGGTGTTGGTATTGGGTGGAGAAGGGCAGAAGATGAGGGGAGCAACAAGAAAAGAAAACCAACCACCACAGACACCATACAGAGAGCATGGCACTGTTACTGCACAGTAGGTTGTGATGAATATTTCATATCAGAAAACTTGGAGCTTATTGAAATGGATCCCATAAAGTGTGTGTGCATGTATCTTGGTC
Organism: Sandelia bainsii; assembly: GCA_032362345.1. Taxonomy (NCBI): domain Eukaryota; kingdom Metazoa; phylum Chordata; class Actinopteri; order Anabantiformes; family Anabantidae; genus Sandelia; species Sandelia bainsii. The sequence goes on along the minus strand of JAUMHL010000008.1, from coordinate 3,439,848 downwards.
CCTCTGGAGAAGGGAGCCAAGACTTATAAAAGTCCAATAAGAGTTTATTGTAATAAATGTTCTAAATGTTAGGCTCTGTCTGTGTTTGTGTGTGTGGTTTCAAACCTTATATTCAACATTTACAGCAGCGTACTAGCCTGGTACACTTGCTACGCTTGAAATAAGTCAGAGGGACTTTTTTACACATTATTAAATACAATACTACTCTGCATGGCAAAAAATCTGAGATTAAGATCTCAAATCATAAAAATAAACTACTCAGACCCCTTCACTTCACATCAATGTACAACTTTTTTTAACAAAAGCTAAAATATCTCATTTTACAGATGTATGTAGACCCTTTTGCAGTAATTACATTTTTTCTTGACTAATTCTCTACAGGTTTCTAACAGGCAGTTTATTCCCTTCTTCCTGGCAAATCCTATCAAGCTCCATCAGATTGGATGGGAAACCTTTGTAAACTGCCATCTTCGGGTCTCTCCATTGTGTGTGTGGGCTTTGCCTGGGCCACTCAAGGACTGGAGACTTGTCCTGTATGAAGCCATTCCACTGTTGTTTTGGCTGTTTGCTTTGGATCACCATCATAGTGAAAATGTAACAGTTACCTCAGTCTCAGGTCTCATGCACCCTGGAAAAGGTTTCCTTCAAGGACTTCTCTGTATTTGGCTACATTCATCCTTCTCTCAATAACATGATCCTGCCCCAAACCTCCTACACTGTAGGGATGATATTAGCAGTTAATGAGCAGTGCCTGGTGTTCACCAGACAGCCTGGAGTTCTGCCCAGAGTTTAGTTTTGGGTCATCAGAACACAGAATCTTTGTCCTCATGCTCTCAGAGACTTTTAAATGCTGTTTGGCAAACTCCAAATGGCCTGTGGCATCCATCTAACCACTCTACCATAAAGGCCCGATAGATGGAGTGTTATTCAGTTATTGAGGGACTTCTCTGCCTTGGTCATACTCCCTGGCCAAGTCGAGTTATTAACCGGTTGCTCAGTTTGGCTAGACCACTAACTCTAGGAAGGCTCCTTGTGGTTCCAGACCTTCCATTTAAGTTATTGAGGTCACTGTGATCCTGGATAAGTAGTACATGTGCTTTTACATAAAATCAATTAGATCATGTAATAAATTTCTTACATTTATGTTTAATCCAGCACTATATATATTACCAAAACACACACATTTTTGCAATACAGTTAACTGTCTTTACAGATTAGTGATTTGCAAACGAGCCGGCTCTTACTGCTGATTCTTTGAGGCGAATGAGAAGAGCCGACTCCTGTCAGGGAGAGCCGAATCTCCAGCCGCTCCCGCTCAGTTCTGCTGAGAATCCATGCAGGCAGGAGCGGGACTTTATTTTGATGGGCACATTATGTGGTCAATCACATGCAAAGACAGACTAGGATCATACCATTATGTGAAAGAAGGAAGGAGGGAAGACGCTCAGAAGACAGCAAGTGTAGTGGTACAGGAAAGTTACAGAGAGATGAGGAGCCGGATTTAAATGCAAGAGCGTCAGGAAAAAGTGAAAAAAGTGGCAAAAATTTCTGAATGCCAACCTGCACTAAAGACTTTTATCTAAAGTGTCATAATGTTAAGACTATATGTCTAAAGTCCTTTATTTGATTTGTTTGCTGTGGTTTTGTGACCAGTTGTTCATTTAAAGGTTCAATTAAAATATTAAATGGTGTGTATTTTTTTGTAATGAAACATTTGGAAGCCGTAAGAGCTGGCCAGATCTTAGGAACAGCCAAATCTTTGAAAAGAGCCAGACCTCCCATCACTATTACAGATACCGTAATACCGTGAAACCATGATATTTTTGCTTAAGGTTATACCATCAGAATTTCATACCGGCCCATGTCTAGTCACCACCACTAAGCTTCCAACTTGGAATCTGTGCATTTACTTTTTTTACAAAAGCTTTTCCTTTTAGCGTGACCTGATAAATCTATATGACTGAGAATAGTTTGCAAGGTTGTATGTATAAATACAATGATGCTTGGTGATGTCTGATGTTTCCAACAAGGTCTGTAGTCTCATTTTGCTAAAATGCTGACAGATCTACAGATTTTAGGAGTCACCACTACAGCACTCTATGGTGCTAATGATTTCATACATCAATTAAACTTTACTGGTCTGTTGTTTATATCTTTCTTTGGGATGATGTTTTAGGATTGGACTGACATGCACTGTTTGATAACTGACATCGGTGACAGAGGCTGGCAGACAATAGGCAGAGACAGAGGCCTGAAATGAGTGCAAGGAAGGGAAGAGCACATTCACACACACGCGCACACACACACACACACAGGGTCAGTAATTGAGTGGGAGGGATAAGCTCTCCTTATTCTTTCTGTCTGCTTGTCCGCCCTCTCTCGCTCTCTCTCACTCACACAGAGGTGCACACACACATACATACACACACTGTAACACAGTAGCCACCCCATCATCACCCAACAAGACCAATTTGTTGCCACAAATTACCAGCAGGGGCTAGGACAGTGTCAGCTGTCAGTCAGAACATGCGAGGCCTGTCATTTGTTTTGTGGTTACAGACTGTGCTGCTTAGTTAGTGAGATGATTTCCTCTTTACAAGCTTATTTTGCAACTTTAAGTCTACAGACAAAAAACCATGGGGCTGTACACACATTCACAAATGCAGTGTAAAAATACATAGCACACAAACAAATTATTTTTTCCCCTCCACATATATCCACGCAAAAGCGTACATAGACAAATACAGACACGCATGGCCTTGAATAAAAAAGCAATATAAGATAGAGTATAAAAATGCATTGGTGCTGCCCCATATCAGACAAAACAGAGCAGCACTGAGATTAAGCATCATACTGCTGAGAGAGAGAAACAGAGATGTGAATAGTGAAAAGCAAGATATCATCCATTCATTTTAAACAGAGGTGGGTGGTGATTGAGTGAGCAAGGCTGTGAATGAAGCTCTGTGTGTGGCTCTGTATGTGTGTGTGTGTGTGTTTGCTTGCATTGTGGTCATAGTGGACAAACTGACACAAAATAAACAACGCTCAATCTCCTGACCTGTGATTGCTGCTCCAGTGTCAAGATAAGTCCTGGGCCAGCGGCAGCCAAGAACAGCCGTTCGCTCGAGAATAGAGGACAGAGAAGGAGAAGCAAAGAAGAAGAAACACAATAACATCTACATCCGACTGACTTCCTTTGCGGGAGTTACAATACTAATTTAACAAAGTCAACCGTGTGTTCAATATTACTCAAACTATGAGAGTAAGATTATATTTGAGTTCAAGATGCATTGTGCAGATGCATTCGCAGATTTTCTTCTCTCTCTAAAAGTCCCACTTTGAGATGAGAGAGAATTAAGACTACACACACTTTTTACATTCATTTATCCCATACAGACTCTCTTGTGCCTGAAAAGTTAATCAAAGTTCTTGCCTCGCTTGAATAAGCCTTGACATCAGCTCATTGTCTGCTCGCTTAGTGGGTAGTAGTCTATTCAGTAGAGAAGAACACCAGAAACAGGATTTAAAATTATGAGAATTAAGTATCAAACCAAGCACTTCAGCCATGTTAACATTGTATCTGCATCTGTTTACATTAGCAAATATTCTGTGCAGAACAGTCTGCAAGAAAAGCCCGGTTCATAGGACACTTTTCCTATTAAATCATTTTCTAAACAATATGCAGGAGAGAGTTTACAGTGAAGGTGCACAGAAAACCAAAAAGAGCCCTTAAGCAAGGCACCTGAGCACCAGGTGCTCCAGTGGCAGCAGCCAACAGCTGAACACTGTGGTTGCTAATTGAGCAACGTAGACAAGGAACCAGAGCAAACTGTGAATGCTGGAATGGGTACATGGGCGTAGGTACACTAAATAAAGTGTGGATATTTGCGGCCAAAAAGAAAGAAATAGAGAAAAGAAAGAGTGAGCAGGAGAAACTGGTAGAATGATAACAACAGAGATGTGAAGACAGAGACTGTAGACAAGACAGACATCAATGCATTAAAGTTTGAGTTCTTCGCATGTCTCTTTCCTAACCTTACTTCCCCTGGGTCACCACCACCACCTTACACCCCTCTCCCTCTCCATAAATGAATATTTCTCATCACCATATGAATATTGCGGGCGTGACAAGTGCATGTAAACACACACAGGCGGAGTGCTCAAATCCACTCACTGGGAGCTATTAAGTCGTCAGGCGGCACAGAGAGGCTGACAGAGGAGAGAAACAGTGTGCATGTATGTGTGTATGGTGACAGCAAAGAGAAACGATGTGGCGGCCGACGAACAGAGCAGGCAGACAGAGAGAAAGAGAGAGAGTGGACAAGCAGTCAGAAAAAAACAAGGAAAGAAAGAAAGAATTGCTGGCAGACTGCTAATTTTACTTGTCGCTGGAAAAAAAAAACACCCAGCCCATGCTCAAACTGTCAACGTCACTGTCACCTCAAAACCAAAGGGAAGGTGTGTGTGTGTTTTGCAAAGATGGGAATAGGAAATGCGCATGTGAACAGTATGCCTGTGGAGAGAAAGGCAAAGACAATGTTTGTGCAGTGTGTTTTTGTGTAGCAGGTGTGTGAGCAAGGAGAGCCCTTTTTGAGATAACGTGTGTATGTGCACATGCAAACACACATAAAACAACTTATATGGTACCAGCCAACTCCCTCATGTCAGATTCAATAATGTGGCTCATGCAACACAATGTGTTAGAGCAGTGGTTCCCAGACCTGGTCCTCAAGGCCCATTGCTCTGCTTGTTTCACAATTATCCCTTCTCTACCCATTGCTGATTAGCTGGATCGGGTGTGTTTAGTCAGTCAGAAGCTGAAAGATGCCAATTCACTTTATCCTCCCCCACTCTGGGGGCCTCGAGGACCAGGTTCCACTGATGAATAGAGGACATGCCCAAGTGACTCAGCTCTTCACTCATGTTCCTCTTTTCTCTTTTCCGTTTCTTTCCATCCCTCTATTAACCCACATACATTACCAATAACAACAACTGATAAATGGGCATTGAATGGCCTGATAACATCCAAAATGGGTGTCTGAGGCATCAATTTTCTCATTAAAGGGCTTCTTCTCAGTGAAGGTATGTTTCCATCCATTTATCTACTGTACAATTTTAAGCAAAACAAGCACAGGGCTTCAGGGATGAGAATGTCAGGAGGGTGATCATTTAGTTGGTTTATCGCCTTTATCCAGACTGGAATATGACAAATACTGAACTGATGTCAATGAATGTTGGTACTTGTGTTCCCAACAATATACAAAACACTGGTGATACCCTGACCTTTCTTCCTGTTCCAGCGTCTGACCAAATGCCTACAAATATCAATTTGCGTACCTTGAGTGTAAAGTACCTTGAGATGATTTTTGTTGTGAACTGGTGCTATATAAATTAACTGAACTCAGTTTAACTAAAAACTGACATCTTATAGAGCATTATTACAAGGGCACACCAAGATTAGCAAGTTAATATAGTTCTTGTGAACACGATAACATGCTGACACTAGCTAGCTACTGTGTCTGCTTTTTGACAGAATGATTAGGATGGCTACTAAATATCAGTATTTGTTAAGAGAAAAAAAATGGGATTTTTCTCTTAAACGGATGCCACAGAGATTTTCTGATATAGGGGTCAAATATAGAGAGATTTCTCAGGCCTAGTAGATACAGATGTGACATCAGCCACTAAGTGGGCCAGGGGTCTATCATTCAGTGGATCTGTTAGGCTTGTAACCTGCGGCGACAGGTCCTTAACACGCTGCGTGGACAGAGCCGTAACAGATGCCCAGCTAAGTGCCTGATTAAAACTTAATGTGCAGAAGGAGCCAAGTGCAAGTGTGTGTTTTTCTGCATGTGTGTGTGCATGAGTGTGTATTGCACGGTGTTAGGGAAAATATGAGATGGGCACCAGCCCCCCCAGCAAGAAAGGGGCCATGCCAGCTGCTTCACTCCCCAGAGATGAAGCCCTGAAGCTGGGCAGCGAGGCACAGTAGTAAGGAGAGGTTATATAGGGCCGTGACACAGTCACAACACAAGTGGCATATGTGACGTGACACTCCACTTATGAAATGAGATTTCCTTCTCTAATTACAATACACCCCCACACACATTCAAATTTCTGACAATGGTTTGGCCCTTGAAGTCAAGTCCAAACCTACGTCTGATACTAGCAATGAAGCAGCATGTGAACTGTACTCACAGTATCAAGACATACACCAAAGTACAAACTACTAAAAGCACCAACGGTGCACACAAGAAATTCTGGAACCCAACATTGTTATGATATTATATGACAAGGAAAACATAATGATGTTGAAATTAGGGTGTTTTAAAGAAAATTTATACTTGACTCATGGCAGGCGCAAAATGCAGAAAATCTCTAATTCATATTTGAACATTACCTGCCTATACAGTACATCAACTTTTACAATGCATAACGATAGTAAGGTTTCATTAATACTAATACTACTATAAAATCATTTACAGACTGCTGTAGTCATTTTTTTGGAAAGTGCAGGTGTTCTACACCTATTTAGTTATTTTTATGGTTATTAGGAATTATAATGAACATTACACTCTTAACATTTAATAAACACAGGTTTTTAAATTAAATATTTCTTATATATAAATGCGCTCAGAAAATAACTTAGTTTTCATGAATGAAATTGACTGTGTGTGTGTTTGTGTGTCCAGGAGGTATGAGTAGCTTTGTGGGTCAACAAGCCAGCAGCCAATAATTTACCCACTGACAGAAAATTTCATCTGCCTATCATCCTCTACCTCCCTCTATTGCTCTCTCACTGATTACGGCGTCAATACGGTGCGGATGAGAGGAGCTAACAATTGACCAGCCTGGATCAATATCAGCTAATAAGCATGTCAGGAGAGAGGAGAAAGGAGCAAAGAAATTGACAGAGAGAGAGAGAGAGAGCGAGAGGGAGGATGAGTGAGAAAGTGACAGAGAAAAAGCCAGTTTGATCCAATTCGGCTGCTTGCCGTGTGGAGTTGTAAGTGGGATGATTGGCCTGTTATTGCTGGTTTAATGTTAGGCAATCAGAGCCCTAGTGGTCTAGATATCAACAAACATCCATCAAATTGTCCCTTCTTCTTCTTGATACCACCTCCTCTGCCTGGCCCCGCCTGGACCCTGACAAACAATACAACAATGAGAGCCAAGCAATGGTGCCGTATAAAAAAAAAAACCCAGGGAAGTTGAATTGATAGCCCTGCACTCGCTGCATGAGCCAAAAGAAAACATGCTTGTTTGGGTTTTTTTTGTTTGTGTTGGGGAGATCTTCACTCATTTTGTTTTTTATTTCTTTTCAGCCTCTCACCATCTTTCCCCCTGGCAGAGGAGCACGCCGTTGTTGATGGTGATATAATAACACAGTCAGGTGTCTGTGGTCAATTCCCTGTCATTTGGACTTTTGCGTAAATCACCATGTATTTTTCTTTTCTTGTCTTTCTACTTGCTTTCTCTTTTTCACTGCTCAATCTTCCTTTTTGTTCCCAAGGTGTCATTTTCTTTTGCTTCAATTACCTTTCCCGTGGCCTCCCAGACGCCACAATTGCTAGTGCTGTATGGATACTGATGGAAGCTTTTCTGTGTAAATCCAACACTGCTACTAGCACAGCTAGTCAACACTACTTAGTCTAATACTGCCTATTATAGAGGAGCCAGAAGATAAATAACTGATTGTAGATGGACTGAGATGTTGTTTGACTAATTAACTGGCTGACTGAAAGTCTGCAAAGTGACAGAAAGACAGACAACAGAAATTTAACTGACTGGATGGCTTGCAGTGTGCCTGACTGTCACAGTCACTACATTTTCTGTCTCCACCACTGTGAAGGATATGAAATGAACTGAATCAGTTTGGGTTAGTTCAGATACTTGTCCCATGAGTAAATTATTTTGCACTAAAGGAGCATGAAAATATTGAAACGCAGTAAAACAACAGAAAACTGAATAAATACTATACACCCAATACATGTAGCAACAACAGTATAGTAATTTGTCAAACAAATATGCGAAACAAGGAAGGCTGCAATAATTATAGTGACCACCTTCACATTGTTACCCCCTTGTTAACTTGTGTTTTTCAGAATCGCAAAAAAACCCTGCAAAGGTATAAAGAAATTAACTCTATGAGGAAAAAAAAGCACCCTCCACTTTCTACTGCCATCAAAAACACTCCCCAGACAAACATGTTTCCTCAATTATGCTTATATTATGCTCACAGCACCTTTTAATATCTGGTTGTGGCAACTAAAGCACAGCTAACATTGCCATGGCTATTTTTAAACAACTTAAAGCACTTTGTTAGGTATAAAGATTGTTGTCTTGGTCTTCAAAGCAGTTCAAAAGCAAGCATACATCAACATATATGTCTGTTTATTGAAATCAGAATCTAGGATGTTTCTTATTTGCTCTAACTGTAACACATAAGTCAGGTCAATCATCTTTCCTAACATGTGTTCTCCCCTGCTACACACGTTAATCACCCTGCAGAACCCTCTGTATAAATGTTAAGCCAGTGTCGCTAGAACAAACTAGACAAAATGTCCTGCTCTCCCATACTAGCTTGACGTAGTGACAAGTGATGGAATGGAGGGGACCGACAAGGAAGCAGGAACAGGGGCGAGCAGTGTTGTTCTCATTTACATGTTTATAGCTCCTCAGTAGGGTGGGGAAAAGACTTGTTTGTGTGTGTTCGATGGACATGTCCAATTATCAACCCTGTTGTTTCCTTGACAATGGTCTCTGACTGCTCAACATGCAAACACACATTCACATGAGCCAGCTGTGCTTATTTGCAGAACAAGCTGGTTAGGGTACTGTGGGCTGCTTGTGACCATAAGGTCATATGTCATATGGGAGGTATGTAGTCAGCTCTGTCTTAGTGACAGCTGCTTGTGTATGTCTGTGTGACAAAGGGAGAGAGACCCACTCATTTGGGTCAGTGCCAACATGCCCCTCCACCCACCACACAGATACAGACACACACACACACACACATACACACACAGAGCGAGAGAGCTGGGTTAACTCATAACTCAGAAACACCTGACATACTGGAAGAGACATAACATATACCATATGGCAAACATGCAAACTCAAGCATACCTAATATGTTATTTCCATGTTAATGAAATCCTCTCACCTATCACCATGGCAACAGAAATGACTGACAGAACAGAAAAGGTTGGAGTGGGCAGGAAAGAAAGAGAAAAGAAGTGCTGTGATGTTTTATACCAAATGGGTCTTCTTAACCCCTCCACCCCACAAACACACACTCATGCACAAAGATAAAAATGCAACTACTGCAGTGTTGAATCCCAAAAAATGTGAGCTCCAAGGAGGCTACCTTGCCATCTGATAGTTGGCCTCTCATCTCCTCATTCCTCAACCGCCGCCCCCTCACAAATCCAATACACGCACACATAAACAATCATCCAGGTTGGGAAGAGAGAGAATATTAAAAACAAACAAACAGAGAATTGACTTGCTGCAAAGGATTACAGAGATGCTGATTACATCTGACCCCTCACCTCTGCTGTCAGAAAACGCTCCTCTCTCCTTCCTACATCTCTGTACTGTTTATGTGTCAACTCTCACCCCAACTCTCACTTATTTATAATAAGTAAATAAAGGTTAAGCTGGATTAAAGGAGAAAAGAATTATTATTTTAACACTATTATTATATAACATAATTTCTTAGACTAGAACACATAAATGATATTATACTGTCGCTCATACACATGCATGAACACACAAGCACCATAAACAGCTCCAAAAACAAACATGCACAGGTTTGTGATTGATGGGAGATAAGGGGAGCACATCTCCAATTGCTTCTCTGTGTCTCCCTGACTTATTGACTTGCTGACAGTCAGAGCGAAGAGCTGACTAACTGGCTTTCTGTTCAAATTTACACCAACAGCTGCATCCAATTGTTTCTAGGAATAGGTGTTTTTTTTTTTATTTAGATGTGCATATGTAATTCTTCCATCTATTCATCTCATATGCTCCATCCCTCCACCCCCATGCATTCCTCCTCCCTCTTTATATTTCTTTCTGTCTCCTGTCTCTGTCCTTTACGTTTCATTGGGAGACAGAAAATGAACATATTACTGTCCAACTGTCATTTAATTGCTCCTAATTTGTCCCAATTTTCTGCTCATGATTTCATTCCGACTGTCAGCACATGTGAGGAGCACAGCAGAGGGTCACACTAATTCATGTCTGTGTACACTGCATTTGTGTGTTATTGAAACACTAATAAGTCATGTGTGTATGTGTGTCTTTTTTATTAGTCTATCCTGCTGCTGTTGGTCATGGTTAGGATATGTTTTTTAGGTCAAGCCCAAATCATCAGATAACAGGTTAGAAGCGATGGACATGGACAGTGATGGAGGGGCAAATATTTCTGGTGTCTTGTCCAGTTTTACTCTTGTAGTTTATTTACATCAGTTTATACAAACCAATAATAAGGTTCAACCGGGACAGGCCAAACAAGACTAAGCTGGGTTACACAGAGGCCAAGCCAGAATAGATGGTTTTCCAAGGTTGGTACACATGGACCACCTGGTGAACACTCAGGCAAACACACACACACACATAGGCGCACACACAGGTGAACATGCATTAACAGTTCTTAAATTTTGTGATTTTATAATACATCTAATTAACATGGTCTCAATAGTTTGTGGAGGACCTGGATTAAAAAGAAATCTGGTGTATTTTGCAAGTCACTGCTCCCTCCCTGCAATTATTGGAAGTCATAGTATTTGGAGAAAGAACTGCTACAGTATTTTCCTCTTTGTCATTTGAGCAGAAAAGCAAAAATTATAATGTGACACTGAATGTAACACTTGCATTTCATGGTTTTGGTGCCTACAATTGTATACAATAAAGAAAGCATAAGAGGTAAAGAAAGTCAATATCATCATTCTTTTATTCTCCAAATATCTGCATGAATATTCAGAGTGACTGGGCCTGCCCCGGATTTCCTGATTTCACTGGTCAAAAGACAGGAAAGGCAGCTGAGTTAATATACTTTTTAGGTATCAACTTTCAATACCTCAGTATCCAGCAGTAATGTGCATTAGTGCAATGCCAGCATTAATGCAAAAACAGAGGTCAATCGGCTCTATAGCCAAGACCTATCTTATCCTACACATGGCTCGTGCGGGACATAGGAGAGCTGTCTGATCTGTTAAGGGACTTAGTTGCGTAAAGCCACTTAGGGACTCCAATACACAATTGTCAACAGGCAAGCTACGTGGATTATGAGCTGGTTAGCGGGAGAGGTTGAAGTGGAAGTGCCCCTTTAACCCTATAAGTTGCATGTTTTGGTTTGACCCTAAGTTGCTACTGTAACAGCAAGATAACATAATGCCCCATTAACCCTTCCAGTCAGATGATTTGGTGGAGCTTCAACCTAAACCATTTCAAACATAACATGAAGAACTGTCTCATTAACCTTCTAAATTGGATAAGAATGGGCAGCAACAACTGAAACCGTATGTTCACATACATACAGTAAGTTACTCATAAGTCTGAAAAAGCTGTCAATCCTCAACTGAAATCAGTTTACAGTTATGGCTCACCTCATAATCCTGTTTCAATATGTATATTAAAAGATGAGGCTGTCCAAGACAAACACGTTACTTTCTTTTTTATTGAAGCAGCACCTCTTTAAAATGGTTCACACATTTATTTTAAAAGCTAGGTAAATTATTAGAATAGCTGTGCACTGCTTTTCCTAGAAAACAGTACTCAATCAGTGTATGTGATGGAACTCCAGCTGAGGATTTGGTGTGCTCATTTTGTAGTGTATGTGGGATTGACCCAAACTTAACTACAATGTCAGTGTTCAGCTGGTAATGAAGGAACATGTGCAACAATGTGAAAACAGTTTTTGGACAACAGCAGAAGTCCATGGCACAGAAGAAAGACTGCTTTGGTTACAGAGACACAAAGTGTCACATACCAATCAAATGTTTTGTGAAATTTGTTAGTAATAATAATAATAATTAGTAATTAATAATAATAATAATAATAATAATAATAATGAATACTTTATTGATCCCCTTGGGGAAATTGTTGTTTGGACAGCT
>JAUMHL010000008.1:3371242-3427626 GCA_032362345.1 Sandelia bainsii | reverse complement strand
CTTGCTGGGAGAATCGAACCGCTAACCCTTGGGTTGGGAGACGACTGCTCTACCCACTGAGCTATAATGCCGCCCCATAAGATTTATTCTTTAAGACCACAACATTTTGTCTGCATGGACAGTGTGTGAACCTAGTGCATAACACCACATTTAGCCTTTTCACTTGTCACTCTCTTTCTTTCAGTCTTATGCCCACATGTAAGAAACTATCTAGAGTGTTTTCTTGTTACTGCTTGAAGTCCACACAAGTGAACCTGATCAGAAACATATCACTAGTGCTCAGTCGCCTGAATCCTGTGACCCAGATTGTTGAGCCTGCTATCCTTTTCTTTCTCATCCTCTACAGCTTTCTCGCTGCCCACCCTGACCCCTCCTCTCTCTGTTTCTCTCTCTCTCTCTCTCACACACACACACACACACACACACACACACACACACAATCTGTTTCTAATGACAGCAGTGTGATAGTTAACTGGTGCTGGAGTGGAGTTGCAGTGGTGTGGCAGGGGCTGATTTGGCAGCAGTCACAGCTGAAAGGCTTTTATCCTGCATGGTAGAAAGCACAGAGATGGACATGCACAAGGACCCCTGAGGCACACACAGACACACACACTCTCACACGATGAGTAGTGGCAGTCAAAGGAGTCTACTCAAGTGTCTGTTGGGTCTGAGAAGGGAGAGAAAAATAGAAAAGGGGGAGAAAGAAAGAAGTCACACAGAATGAAGGAAGAAAGACCTCAGGTTGATGTTACTGTATGTTGCTAGGAGATAAACTACTGCCTCTTTTTGTATTACCCAGAGGGCTCTGCAGAAGTCTGTGGGTCTATTGGTCAGTGTACAGATCAATGAAGCTCTTCAGACGGTGCTCGACTGTATGACACCACATCAGGTCACACAAGTGTACAGAGCCAGACACAATCTTGGAGAAGGGAAAAAATCAAAGAGTTTCACAGAAGCTGCTGCTGTTCAGAAAAAACTTTCCAAAAAAAAGCATTACAATGTTAAAAAGCACTTAATCAGTGTTTTCTGGAGTCCTCCAGTTAATCAATAGTTAATCACTTAGTTATGATGGCATCAGAGTCAGCTCAGGACACTGGTTAAAGTTAGATGAATTAAGTCAGTTTGCAACACGAACAAAAGAAGAACTTATTTTTAAATTTGATTTTGTCAGTGAGCAGCTAGTATAGTGTGCAAAACAAAATTATGCTCTCAGAATAGTAAGTCATTGCAGTACTTTAGCCCTGCATTTTTCAAGCTTATGCTGAGAACATAAAAGTGATCAGATTATTTGCAGCCAAGATTGGATAGTCAGAAAAATTAGAGCATAAGGGCAGGATAAGATGGACACCAGAAATGTAGAGCCTATGACGGCATGCAAAAAACAAATACTGCAAAAGGTTCATAATAATTTTTGTTGGCGCTATGAAAAACAAATGATTGGAAATGCCCAAGACCAACAATTCAGTGCAAAGCTCATTGTTCTATAATGAAAACTGGACATTAATAAGACTCCAATAAGCATTAAAGACAACTCCATTTTCTGCATGTCAGGCAAAGGGATGGATGATACAAAAGTTTTGGATAGGATGCTACAGAAGAGAATACAGGAGTGTTAGACTGACTTCAGGTCATACCACGCACATTGTGCTCATGAAATGTGTGTACAATGTGGATCATTGTAGTGTTAACCAGTACTACAGGTGATTCTGAACGGTCTGACTGTAGCAGAAAGAGAAGATAAATAAATAAATAAAAAGACATTTCCTAACAATATAGTTTCAGGTATTTACTACCACAATCAGCTGAATGCTGGAGTTTAAGTGTGCACAAAGAAGAAGAGCTTGAAACTCCTAAGTTGAGCATAATTATTCTAACAAAAAATGTCTGCTTTAATAGCAGTTTTCACTTAACGCTTACGCTTTGACTCATACATTCAAATATTGGGTTTTCTGGAAATTTCAAATACACCTCTACTTCAGTCCCTACAAACACAAACATACACAGAGCCACCACAGGGCATACCAAATGTAGCTACAGGGCCTATCTACTACAGTGTTTCTCCCTCGCTGGTTTGACTATGGCACTTATCTGCCTACTGCAGAGAGAAGAGAGCAGATAGCACACAGATGAGCTTCACTGCCAGTGTGTGTCTGTGCACGTGTGTGTGTGTGTATGCATCTGTGTCTGTTCATACTGTATGTGTGTCTTTCCTCCATATGGATGTGTGCACATGTGTAAGTGTTTATATGGATATGTACTGTGCGAGTGCATTTGCCATTCAGTGTGCTGCTCAGGAGTGGGTTTGTCTCCCTTTACCTTTTCCACTTATCTTGACATGCAAACCCCTCTGTGTGAAGGTGTGAGATGTGAGTAGTGGCGTCTGACTGAGAGGAGATTTGAGCTGTGGTAATATTCAGGTTTGGGGTCCCTCTCTCTCTTTGGGATTAACCTCAGATGGAAAAGATCTGGCTCGCAGACTGTTGACAAAGCCACAGTTATGTATGATACAAGAGTTCAGCAAACGCGTGCTATGTTGAGGCCACATTTTTCAAAGATGTATCACACATGCTGTACATTTACACTGCATAGATCTATATCCAGTGTAAATATTGTGTATTGTGCAATAGGATGTATCAGTTACCTGTGTTTAGATAATGCATAGGTTCTCCAGCTCTTGTTTTATAGCAATTCAGAGCAAGTAGGATGACTCTATTTATTTCATTTTGATAATCATTTTAATAATTTTTGGAGCACAAATGTGACTTGGTTCAATTTTGTCAAAAATGAGGACATGGATGGAGGATTTTTCTGTTTATTTTTATTATGAATTTCATCATTTGAGTTGTGGACTGTTTATCGGACAAAACAAGACACGTGAAAACATCTTGGGCTGGTGATGGCCTTTAGAAAATCATGAAGACCATTTTTCTCTGTTTTTTAAATTCTGTCTACCAACAATTACTCAATAAAATAATTGGCAGATTAAACAACAATTCAATTACTAATCAACTGCAGCCCTAAAGTATTTTATTTGCACATAAATGTTAATGTTTGCTTGGTTAGCTGGTAAATGCGCTGAGAGCTAGCTTTCAAGAGTTAGTCAAATCCCTTGTATGTATTACCATAGGTCAGTATAGTTGATCCTGATTCAGATTCAGACTTTGGGGAATTTGGGTTTTATTGTGAAGTGGTCAACATACTGTATCTGAGGTTTGTTCTGACAATGACAAACACATAGGAAACTTTGACATATTCCAACATGACATGACATGAGAGAGAAGCTTTAGAACTGTGGTAGTTATAAAAAGTAATAAGGTGTATTATAAACACATTTCTGTTTTTAAAGAAGCCCTACGAGTGTGGGTGTGTGTGCACGTGCATGTGTGACCGTGAGAGAGATAGAGAGAAAAACAGAAAGGGACCACCATGGGTCATCCGTCCATCTGTCCAGCCAACGGTCACTTTGGAGCCAGAGAATAGAGGCATTGAGTCAGGTAAATGGGTGGCGAACACAAAGTCTGTGTGTATGTGTGCATGAATGTCTGTGAGTTTTTGTTTGCCACATTGAAAGGCAATGGCAAATCAGAACTCCATTACTCCAGATAAACAGGGACAACCAGGGACGAACAGATGGAAGGAGAGATGGTAGAACAGGGCAGGAGAGGCAGAGGATGAGAAGTGAGAGGAGATAAAGAAGATGGTAAGCACACATGGGAGAGAGAGAGCTATTGTACCTTATTGTCATCGTGACATTGTAAACTTAGTTTTATTTTGAAATCCTCCGTCACGTCCTGTCCTACCCCTGTTCCCTTCCACTTCACATCCTGAACAATCTAATGGTTTCACCAGTGTCTTCCCCTATTTAAGCAGTACCTCCAGTGCTCTCACCTTGCCAGACTGTCTGCTCTCTTCTTGAAGCAGCTCTCCAGCCTTGATGAGGTTCTGCCGGTTTTTGGAACTCTATTTCTTGACCTGCCTCTGTCTGAACCTAATCACTTGTACTGCAAGTCTGATTCAGCTTCTCTGTTCTATCTGGATTTGGAACTCCTGAACTCTGCCTGTGGCCCCTGTTGATTGTTTGCCTCTATGTTTTGGACCACTGAGCTGTTGTTTTGGATATGGATTGTGAATTCTGGATTGTCTGAACTTTTGCTCTCTGTTTCTCTCCTCCTCTCTGTGTTTCTGGACTTGGATTATGGATTTCTGGATTGAGGACTCGAAGGAGTTTGTTTGCCTGGCTACTGTGTGTGTTGTTATTCACCCTGTTCTCTCCAGCCACCATGTGGCAGACGCCAACTTTGGAGCCCGCCATCTTAGATTCAAGGACCGTTTTGCCATTTTGTGTTTGCATCACTCCTGACCTCCCTTCTATCAGTCCTGCTCAAGCCTGTGTCCAGCCTCTTCTTGGATCCAGATTTGCTAAAAAACACTTAATTAACTGGAATCCAGTAAAAAAGACCTCATACATGCAAACACACTGGGATTCAGTGAACAGGCAGTAGGGATCACAGTATATGTTCAATAGAGAGCATTCTGAAGCTATTTCACATCCTGCTGAAACAATATCTTGAAGACAGGTTTATCTAGTACTGTCAGTCAGAAACAAGGTCATTAAAAGTCAATTTTTGCAAAACAGGTTCCAACTTATTAAAGGTAAGGATGATTTTTTTAATGGAAATAATCAGTCTCACTGCTAATACTGTGGAAGACCTTCAAAGTGCCACACCCTGCTGTGATAATGGTGCACCTTTGAGGTGTAACCACACACAGTAGAAATGCGCACATGTTATTCTTTGTTACATTACACACTAACTATTCTAACTCACTCTAACAATGCTTATGAAAGCTTCACTGTTTTCAACTCTGTGTTAATTCTCTCTGGAGAAGCAAAAAAGTTTGATTTTTAAGCCTGGGTAAGACATGGGTAGTTAGAATGAGCATCAATATCAACTATTACTGAAAGGTTTAAGAAGAAAGCAGAAGTTCAGGAGAAGCTAAACATGCGAGTACAAAATCCAAGGAAAAATATGATTATGATGATGATTAATCGTCAACTACGTTTGGGACATGTTATGAAACAACAGTTTTAAGGTTACATTCAAACATTTTCTTCAGTGAGTGCAGTATGAATAACTTAAAATTTTCTAAAAGATTTTTTAAAGAGCTAGTTCTCTCAAAGCTCTATCCTATTAAACAGCTTTAATTGACCTATCAATTTCACTTCATTATTTATTTTAGATATGTGTTCATCTGTCCCAATGAGGATAGTAAATAAATAACAAACTTGTATAACTGTATAACTCAGCACAGATCAACAGCGAGGTTTCAGCAGAATCTGAACATTATGAAGAAAGCATTTATTGCATGTCTGTTGACAGCACTAGTTTTGACTAGGTGTATCTAATGAGCTGCCAGCTGAGTGTGTGTTCACAGAAACACCCCCGGTTAGCAAAACACTCCTCATTTTGAATAACAATCATTATGCATCATAGACAGCCCCAAAATAAACTTGCTTTCCATGTCCATGTTTTCTCTTTCAGGATCTGTGTGACGTTTCGCTCTCTCGCAACAATCCATGGCCCTTGCTCGGATCTTTCTCCTCTCTCATTTCCTTCTCCTCCTGCGGGGTAGTAACTGTTCCTCTCTGTCATCTCTCCCTCTTTCCATTTCTCTTTTTCTCTCTCCCTCCCACCTCAGGGCCACTCCAGTCTAAATGGAGTGATTAGTCTAAAGTGGGTGCTGTCAGTGAGATCATCCTAAGATAGAGTCCTATCTGGAATGACCTGAGCCGACAGCAGACCAGCTCCAGAGAGACGGAGAGAAAGAGAGACACTACTAAATGTTCTATTTGTGACAGCTGGCTCCGGGCAATGCCACAGCCATGCCTCCTCTCTTCAGAGCTCCATCTAGATCCAACAACAGTTCTTGCTCTGAGCTGTGTCTATGTCACACAGTCTCTCTACATAGAGTTATTGTGGAGAGTAGAGGCAGAGAGGGAGGGAGAAAGGAGGAAAGAGCAATGAGAAGAGAAGGGTGAAGGGAGTTTAAGTGAGGTGAGGATTTAACCAGACTAACACCCAACACATTAACAAAATAAATCAAGACATATGATCATAAATAAATACGGTGGCTTAAAGATTAGAAGGCTTCAGCTTTCCCCGTCTCTCTCTCTCTCTCTTACACACACACACACACACACACACACACACAAGGACAGAGTATTACAATAGGCTGTAGAGGGCACAGGCTGACAAAAGCCATTTCATCACAGGTTAACCTCATTCACACATTAATCCGCCACAATAGCTTCCTAATCAGATAATCCACAGAAATTATACAGACAACACCTTTAAATTATGATTGCACAGCTGGAGGGAGGGGGGATTAACAAAAAGGAACGAGAGGTGACTATGTGTGTGCGTGTGTGCAAGTGTGTGTGTATATCAACTTTGTGCTCATAAAATTAATGTAAAAGTGAGATGTGGGCTGGCTGGACACGTGCACAACTGCATACTGGTGTTAAGGTTTGTCTGTATTATTTGTCAAGTGAGCATAGCACTCAACCTCTCAAAAATCCCTTGGTGGGTTGCTCTGTTGTTGTTGTTTTGTGTGTGTGTGTGCGCTGGTGCGCCTGTGTGTGTAAACATCATTATGTTTGTGCCTGTTTAGAAATGGAAGTGATTCCTCCCACTTGACAACACATAACTGCACTAATCATGACAGTGTTAAAACACTCCACATAATGTATGATCCTACATTGACACACCTACACACTGACACAAATACACACAGACACACAGTACTATTGAAAAGATGTATGGGAGAACTGAATGATCAACAACTCAAGTGCTTTGTTATAAAGAAAACCACTTCTCATTAAGGTCACGTTACAATCCACAATTGACCCATGAATGCATGTGAATGGTTTTATGTGTGTGCCTGTATACAGCATGTGTGCATCTGTGTGTATGTAGTAATACAAGTGTATAGATGAGTAGGTGCTACCAAACAATTGGCGTTTGAGTGTGTATCGAGTAACATAGTTCCACTGAGAGATACGTTTCTCTCCCTATGTCTTACCTTTGCAGGTCGCTGATTATATCCAAATTATATGAAGCCTGCTGTGTGTGTGTGTTGTGTGTGTCTAAAACCAGGCTCTTCAGTTAGACATGGTAGGATTAAGAAGAAGGGATAGACTTTCAGAGGGGGAGAGAGAGATGCTTCAGAGAGCCCATCACGTATGCATTGAAAATTTCTTCCTCACTGCAATTATTGAAGAGCTGCTGTTTGCCAGAAATGGATGAGCAACAGAAAGAACGGCAGGAAGAAGAGTCAGATGGTGGATTAACATGAGGTTAGGTGGCGTGGGTAGGTATAACAGTTTACCAGAGCAGTGACTTTTCAGAATGCCAGGATGAGAATATGTGTGTGAGAGAGTGTGTGTGGGTGGATAAAGTGAGTAAAATATAAAAAAAGAGGCATATATACATAAGAGAGACCAGGCTGCTCTAGCAAATAAAAAGTGACAGGGTTAAAACTGTGTTTTGGCCTAGAGAGAAGATGAGAGGAAGAGACCAGGACACAGCAGAAGGGTTAAAGATTCGACATCAGGGAGAGGACAAAGAAGAAACTGAGTCTCAAGAGAGAATACAGGGCTAGATGGAAGAAAATTAAAGTTAAAGTGAGGTGAATATGCTGCAATACTGCAAATGCAGTATTTGTAGCAGCAAAGCATGCAAAAGCATGGTTGGGCTTGCTGTTTACATATTAACAGCATGGAAACTATACAAAAATGTACTGCATAACCAGTGATTTTCTTTGTTTAACACTACTTGGTCATTTGAGAGGAAATGCAAAAACAAAAGGAAAATCAAGGAGGCGAGAAGAGAAGGTTAATACCAGGAGAACTGGGCAGCAAGGCTTTGTTTGTTGTCTATTTGTAAAGTTCAGAGTGTATACTTTTTAATATGCTAGCTATAAGGCCATGTTGTCCTTTGCTATACTACGACATAAAGGAGGTTTTGTCCAGGTGTCAGCAGGTTATTGTTGACGGAGGGAGCAAACTGCATTGTGGTATCGCAGAGGGAAAATCTGCATTTGTAGATATGTGTGCGTGCATGTTTCAGAGGTGGTCGACACAAAGCCTGTAGAAGAATACACACAACAGCTCCTACAAACACGTCGCTCTGAATCTGTGCCACAGGGCACACTTGAACAACAAAAAGCTACATGAAAATAAGAGATGATTAAATTATTTTGAATTTAATAAAGTCACATTTCATTTACCAAATAATTTCTGCATCATCTCATTTTTCAGCCCTCTCAGATTCATTGAAAAAGACAGCATCTTTTATGATGCTCACATGCAGAGGCACAGCAACATACAGTACACACAGTTACACACAAACACCATACTAAGCAGTGAAAGGCCTTGCTTGTTAGTTAAAAAGATTGTTCTTGCTGCAGGCTAGCCTCTAAACATATAGAGTCTACACCCGCCTGATGCTAAAAGCCTGACTTAGTCCTGTTAAATATTGCATAGCACTAATGTTTCAAAGCCCGGCACAGATTGGCAAAGCACAGTCTCAGTGATTAACTCTGTATATCTGTCACAAAAAACACAAAAAGATTCCATGTGTCTCAAAAATCATGACACATGACACATTTTTCCAGTTTAAAAATATGCCAAACTGCATTTTTTATAAAGAACATCTGATTTTGATCAGGATATAGTTGATTAAAGTGAAGTAAAGCAGCTGAAGCCTTTCACCAAACCTTCAGTTCTCAATGCTACAGACAAACTGAAAAAGTTTATCACCCAGTCCTATGACTGCCACAGTGTCACTGAAGCAGTTTGTGCATTTAGTGGGAGGACAGATGCTCATACATAACTGTGAGCCACCTTTAAAGTACAGTTTGCAGTGGTGGTGTAGTTACTTTAAACTTACAGTCCTTTTTCATGAAGTACTTTTTTCCTCCGAGTCCACTCTCACTCAATGACAACTCTGTCACCTCTCTCTTCATAACCTTTCAAACATAAATGTTCCATGCTGTCTGTCACTTTCTGTCCCAGAATAAACATCTCTCCAGTCTCTATTTTCTCTCTTTATCTCTCTCACCCTTTCTTCTCCTCTTTCCCTGTGTGACATGTCCTGTTAGCATTACTGAGGCGGCTAGCTGGAAAACCATCTGTTTCATGTACCTCTTTAGCCCATTATGTGGTTGTCTGACTAGAGCACTCACAAGGTATGTGAGTGTGTGTCCATGTGTGAGAGAGAGACAACGTAAAACAGTGAAGCTAAACTGGGGAGGTATAAAAATCTGTCCTGAATTCTTCACAAGACAACTGTACAGTGTTCTACAGAGATCTATCTGGCTTAGAGAGTGTGTGTGCTTGTGTTTGTGTATCAAACAAAAAAGGTTTGCCTCTGTATAATGGGACAGCGGGATCTTGACAATGTTGATTTGGGAGCCCCGAAGGGTGCATGCATCAAACACCCACACCTACTCACACACACACACACAGACAAACACTAGGGGGGAGGCCATCATCAGAGGAAGGTGCGCTGTTTTACCAACACAAATCACATCAAGTGATTAGACACAGCACAGTCACCGTGGAGGCAGGTGGGAATGGCAACAGATGATGAAACAGGGCTTCCATCAAAAAATAAATCACACAACACACACACATGCACACAAATCCCACATGCAAGAATGCAAGCACACAGGCTCTCAATCAAACACAAAACACACACACACAAACACACAGAGGGACGCTATCAGGAAATCAGCAGCCAATCAGAATAATTTGACAGGGATGATGACAGGTCTGTCCATGGAACAATCTGCAGCCGCTGTCACCACGAGAGAGCATCGTTATCACTACACACACGCACACACAAACAAGCTGTCTTAGCCCCTGTACTGTATACTAAATTATCTGTGTCTATTCAGAAGCATCATCTGCTGCTCAGTTCGTCATATGTGTAAGTGAGTGTGTGTTTATGTGTCCAAGCTGCTCATGTTCATGTTCAGTAACATTGCAAGCATGTGGCTGACCACTCGTGTGTGTTCATGCATCTGTAAACTTCATTTTGCATGTGTAGGTGCTGTGTTGTTCTTCTACTGAATGTGAATCCAGCATTGTGTCCATCAAACTGGCAGCGTTAGTCCTCCTTGGCAATTTCCATGAGATTTCGATTTCGAGGGCTAGGCCCTCAAAGAGAGGTGGGAGAGTTTTAATTGAGATGGACTGAACGAGAGAAGGAGGGAGGAAAAGAGACAGACATAAAATGTGACAGAGAGAGAGACAGGAAGTGTTACTCTAAGCCGAGAGTGGACTCTAGTGGATATTGTTACGTTCACACACTCCCACATACATACGCAGCCTCTTCAGAATGCAAAAAGAAAAGCAATCGAGATCCATGACGCTGTTGTTTAAAAATGACTTGCTTGTACTTTGGCACTATGATAGCGAACAGGAATACGGAAAGTCCATGTAAAAATACCCTGACTAAAGGTATACCCCAACTATTTTCCTCTGCATGTACAACTAAAAGACTTCTTTGGTTTATAGCTTAGTAAAATGATTAATTCACCCTGGAGATTAGGAAATACAGACCAAGTGATTAATTGACACAACAATCTTCAGATTTATCAGGGATGAAAGACATAATCATTAGTTGCAGCCACACACACACACACACACACACACACACACAGGGAGGTTCTGGGTCATAGAGCAGCATCTCAACACCTGGTAGGGATTTAGGATCTTGCTCCACAACAAAGCAGCAGTGGATGACTGCTGCAGTGGGGGTCTGACTCCTGATCATCACCATAACACCCTGCTGCCATCAAGACACTCAGAGAACATATAACATAAAAGAAAACACAAAGATATTGAAGGTGTAAAAATCTTTTCTGTAATATTTGTGTACATTAAAGTGTCTTGGATAAACATCTATGTTCACCTGTCTGATACACTTTACTTTGTTATGTCACCATATACAACAACACTTTTCAAAAATGTACTGAAATGTATGTAGTTATACCTGATGTTCTGATACTGAGACAGACTAATGACATTCTGACACAAGCACAGAAAATGCAGGAGTATTATGCACTGGTAAGTTTATCTTCTGTAAGTAAACACAATAAGGAAACTAAATTAAGCTGACTCGCACAATAAAGTGACTCCTGTTATAAATCACTAAATATACAATGTTTTACCCAATTAAATATTTTTTTAATTTCTTAATTTGACAGGTTGCCCTTCAGCTCTTCAATTTAAGTATCTATGCTACTTCCTCTGATATTAGCCCACATTCTGTTACTCATTGCTATTTTGCAGGAATCCTAGTGATGGCTTACAGTGTGTCTGTGCACCTCTGTTAGGCCGATTCTCCTTACGACCACTAAGATATTGTGAAGCAGGAACGTTATTGATGTTTCTACAGCAACGTAAGGGCTTGAGCGGAGGATTATGTTGGGAGAGAGAGGGACAGGAAGACAGAAAAAAGGGAAAGCTTATCAGACCAGGAGAGGAAAATACAAAATACACTGCAGGTGGAATCGAGGAGAAGGTAAAAGAGTTTTTTCACTCCAGTATCACCCATTCTGAGGAATTTAAAGGCTACGCAGGCTATTAAAAGTTTAGTTGAAATAACCCTTTAAAACATGTAAGTCCCAAATGATTTTCATACTACCTATTAGTTGTTTTTTATTGCAACTA
Organism: Sandelia bainsii; assembly: GCA_032362345.1. Lineage (NCBI taxonomy): Eukaryota > Metazoa > Chordata > Actinopteri > Anabantiformes > Anabantidae > Sandelia > Sandelia bainsii. Next base: position 3,415,889 of record JAUMHL010000008.1, on the reverse strand, counting down.
AATACTTAGAGCATGAGTCATTTCTAAGCACTGAGCAAATTTATTTCTAACATATGAAACTGACTGTTCTTGCTTAAATTAAATATACTTTTCAACATGCTGTTGCGAAGCCTAACCTTAACTCAAAACGTATTTTAGAATGCCTTACAGATCATCAAACAAAGTACCCAAAGGCCCACACCTTCACAGAAGCAATAAAAGGCGAATGAAGAACAACAACACAACAAAGCCAGAGAAAAAGAAAGAGAGGGAGAAGACCCAGATTGAACATCCTGAGTTCCGCTGGCACAAAATGATGTTTGTTGCCATATGTGCGCTTTTAATTTTCTCTCTTTCTCTCTCACACACACACAGACTTAAAAAATACACATTCTCTCTCTCTCTCCCTCTTATTCTTTCTCCGCCTGTCCCACATCAATCAAATCTACTCCCAAAATGATCATCTGTTTAAGGCAGATTATCTTAGGGAAAGCCATCTATCGAATTACAATAGCACTACTTTATCCACCTAGCCAGACATCATCCCTGGAGTGTGTGTATTTGTGTGTGTGCATATATGTGTCTGTGTTTGTACAGCCACAGAACAATGTCCAGCGCATTTGTTTTCGCATGCCAACATCCATGTGTACACATACACACCTCTCACTCTCCTGAAGCATTTCCAACAAATCGTTTTGCATGCAGTTTGTTTTAAAGAGGACATTTGCATAATTGTATGGTATCACTGGACTCTAGTTGAGGTTCATTCCCTTTTCAAATCAACAAATACGTATTCCCCCTCTTAAATCTCTGTAAAACAAAGCAGGCCAGAGCATCTCTTTAAGTCTAATATAGGAAGTAATGGGTTCAAACCAAGTACTAGGATGAAAGACATGCATGAGGCTTTTTTTCAGAGTTTGGTGTTAATAAACAGCCTGCTGCATTGCAGAAACAGAAAGTTATTCTGACTAGTAATTAAAAGAATTTTCACTGCTGTTGCCAACACCACTTAATAAAAAAGCCAGAGAGAAGGAGTGCAGAGTGACTGGAAAAGGGCTGAATGTGTGTGTGTGTGTGTGTGTGTGTGTGTGTGTGTGTGTGTGTGTGTGTCTGTGTGTGCTCCTCAGCCGAGGGGCCTTGTGCTGCGGGCACTCTCAGTGAACAATCAAAACAGCTCAGTTTAAGCTTTATCTGCAGCTCAAGCATGCATACACGCACACACAAACACAAATGCACGCATACACACGCACACACCAATCCACACGGGGCTGAGACAAGAGGAGAAGTGAAGTGAGGAAAGAAGAAAGCAAAAGAGGAAGTGGACATCAGAGGTGTACTGTGGTGATGATGCCAGCAGTTTAGAAGGTCAGGTAAACTTGGAATTTGATGCACACAGCACATGATCAATATCTTCTCCCCCCAACCCCCCTCTCTCTCGTTCTCCACAATTCTCTGTCGCCATCTCTCACTCAGGAATACTAAGACCTGGCAGTATTGACTGGAGCCAACCACAAGGCGATCCATAACAACGGGTCAATTAATTAAGAGCCCAGGTAAGGGCACACATCAAGGCAAATAAGTAGAGAGTGACAATGTGAAATCAAGTATTCATCGTAGGTTGTTTTTATTTTCTATAACTCACTCCTGGGAAACAGAATAACAAAACAGAATAGATTACAGTAGAATAGAACACAAACAAAGCAATAATAATTTACATTCCATTAAATCCTGCCTTAACTACTGATGAGTAAAAACAAATTGATAGAAAAATAAAAGCAGACAATTAATTGTATGACTATTTGAATAAGACAATTACACTTTGTAAGTTCTTCCTTCCTAACATATGTTCTGATGTATTCCAATAATAAAAGTGGACAATTGGTAAGGAGCTGCTCTGTATGTGCTGTTGGTCTTCCTCTACTATACACAACTGTCAAACTGCAGCCACTGCTCCCACCTTCAGGCCACAAGAGCTACTGCAGGTCCAGGGAAAAGCACTATGGCCTTGAGAAGCCCTGTCCTACAACTAACACTAGATATTAGAGTTCTGTTTGCACTTTGCATATATGATGAATCATGCGACTTAAGAGTTATGTTGTGGGACAAAAAATGTTTTTACATCATTTCTATATGTGGACTGATTATGAGAAAGTCAATTTTTGGTCATTTTGATTCTGTTTTTGCCATTTATGTGTGTCTTTTAGGTAGTTTTAGGTTGTTTTGTGTTTCCTTTTTGTCAATTAGTGTCTGTTTTTGGAAGTTGTGCAACTTTTTTGGGTCACTGTGTGTCTTGTTTTGGTTGTTTCTGGTGTGTTTTGGGTCATTTAGCATCTGTTTTGGGTAGTTTAAAGTTGTCTGTGTCATTTGCTTCCATCTGTGTACACCTGATATCTCTCTTTTCTGTAGTTTTGCATTTCCTAGCTAGATTCAGGTCATTTTGTGCCTCTTTTTGGTCATTTGCTGTCCGTTTTCAGTCATTTTGTGTTTTAGCTGAGCTATATTCTTTAAAAAAAAATTTTTTAACATTTGCTTGGTACAATCTCTGTGCTAGTAATCTATCTATTTCTGTATATCTGCATGTTCCAGGATTGGTCAAAGTTAAGAATAAATATTACTCATCATATTTATTAACTTCAGATACAGGATTTAGTACATTTTAATGATTTACTTTTTTCCGTTTTGGGTATGTGCTGTTTTATCTGATAACAAAGACTTGACAAAAAATAAGTGAAAGTGTGTGACCCTGTATGACGGCATTCCATATTATCCCCAAGACACCCTGCACAAGCCGCTTTCAGCCGCGGTGATTTAGAAAATATTTCAAATGTCAAAGATTGTTTTTCAGCCATTCAGATTGATGTGCTTTAGGAGTGAGCTATGCAAAAACTGATATACATAACTCTCTCGCACTTTGTTGCAGTGGTAAGCTAAAGGAGGAGAGATATTTGACAAATTTCATTGTGGAAACACACAACAATGAAACTGACCAAGTAAGAGGTACCGAGAAAAGCATAAAGGAAGTGAGATCAGGAAAGAGACATGTCACAATGTGTGTGTGTGTGCACAATGCTTCAAAATTATGTCAATAAACCAATCACACTGACAGTTTGGAGCTAACAATAGTGTTGTTGTGTGTGTTTGAATATGTGTGTGTTCTTGGCTGTGTCAGGGTTGTTATGGCGATGACAGTACTTCAGGAGGCTCCTGGCCTGTTCCTGTGTGATTGTCCTCAGCAGGAAGTGATGTCACCTGTTTTTCTCTATCTCCTCCTGACACAGGAAACCGAGCAGAGGGATATGAGTCTGTCTGGCAAAAGGTCCATCAGTGCCTCTTTACCGTACATCTCAGTGCAGGTGATAAACATCATATAATGTCCCCTGAGAAATTTAGATGAAATATATATGCACAACAAACATAAACAACAAGTCTCACTGACAGCCCTAAATGTTTGATGTCATATATTTGCACTTGTATATTCGCATTACACTTGCAGCCATGTTACACATTCAGAATAATTCATATTCTTTTCTAATTTATTTATTTTTATTCTCAGTTTCACACCTCATCCACTTAGCTTGCTTAAGATGTGACAATTGATACAGACACAGTCCACACACATCTGTGCAGAAGCTTAACCCCAGCCTTACATGACAGAAAGAGTAAGAAAACTATAAAATCAATACAAACATCCTAAACCTTAAGAAAGGTGTTTGTACAGAGTTGAAAAACTGCTTCTGGTTAAACTAAAAGATAAAATGTAAATTTTACCCAAGAGAGAATTTGTTAAGAAGTGGACTCACACTCAAAAATATAGTAACCAAACAGTAAACAAATTAAATACTAAGAACTCAATTTTATTATTACTCCACAAGACCAACAATTCCCTTGACGTTTGCTGACAAAGGTCTTTTTTTCCTTTCTTTCTTATAAGAAGAAAATACAATGGATTTCCTTTACTCTAATTTTCACCTCTTATGTAAATACCAATTTAATTCCAGAGCTGGGTTAGTCTTTGAAAACTGTAGGGAAGGTTCTCCTTAGCTCTTTCATCACTGCAGGAATCCTAATTTCATAAGCAAAGCTTGCAACTTTTTTTAAACAGTATTATATGAGAATGTTAATAACACATCAAGCACCATAGATACAGAACAGAAATAATTTTTTCACATCTGCGGTACCTACTTTGTGCCTCTGCCCTCTTGTATCGCTGTATGTGTGTGTATGTGCGCGTTAGGCTCACCTTCTCCTCTCCACAAATGACAGCGCTGTGGCTAACAAGCACTCCTGCCCATTTTGACTGGGCAACAAGGGCTTAATGACAAGTCACATAACAATGGAGAGGAGAGGGGAGTACAGTAGAGCGCTGCAGCCAAACTATCAGTCTGTTAAACAATGGCTTGTCAGGCCTGATCTTCTCTTCTGTCCCTTATTGTGCAGCAGATAAACAGATCAAACACACACTCATCTGTGTGCTCATATACACAGCTAATGCTTGTTTTTAGCACAATCAGGACACATGAAAATGTAGAAGCACAACAAAGTGCAAACTGTCTCCCACACACCATGCACACGCACACATACACACACACACACACAAGCAGGGTTTGATGACAGCCCCCCAAAAACAGAGAGCAAAGCAGCCGAGCTATCTGCCTGTCAAACAATGAAGGGGGTACTGCTGAAGAGGTTGTCACCACCAATACATGTAAACACACATGCACAAAACACACTGAAAAAAAAATCACCACAAAAATAAAAACATGAGCTGCAGAGTGTGTGCATGTGTGCATGTGTGCAGGCACACATGCACACGAAAAAAACGGGGTAATTCAGAGCGCTGCCATTTATGTGAAGAGCGCTCCGTTTTCCAGACTGTGAGTGGAAGTGAATTTGCTTTTTCTGTCGAGTGCAAGTCAGGTTGGATTAAACAACACTTGGCCAGTGCTGATGGGTTATCACTGTGCATCTGTGCGCGCATTTGTGTGTGTATGGCTGCACTGTGATGATGCCCACAGGCGCCTGGATTTGATGCAGGAAAATCTGTAGACACCCCCTTCTCTTGTCGGGATCCATCTCTCTCTTTTCTTTCTCTCAAGGTGTTCTTTCACTGTTTTCTCGCTCATCATCTTTCACTTCATTTTCATCTATTGCCAAGTGTTGCTCACTTCTCTCTTGCCTGTCCCTATCTCTTCTATTACTCCCTTCTTGTTTTTTATTGTATTGTATTTTTTTACATCAATAAGCAGAAAGGCAGAGCGACAAGAGAAGGTGTGGCTTCCACACTGAGCATGTACACCCTGACAACACCCACACAGTACTCATATACAGATGCTTTTCAATAGATGCCAACTTCCCCTTATGTCATGAATTTCTATAAACTCTAATTATACAGATCAATACTGGCATAAAACCTGAACCTGAAGTTCTCATTTTTGCTGTTACTCACAGCCAATGATACAAAGGACTCACTGAGACCATAATGTTCATTTGTGATATCTTAAATATATTTACTATATTTATAAGTTCCAACCCACTGAGGAATGGGGTCTACAAGATCTCTGAACATGCCCTGTGCAACATATCTGGTATCAAGACACTAACTGCAAATTCTGAAGTTGCAAGATGGAGAAGCTGCAGCGCAGAGTTTAAGGATATCCCCTAAAACCTGTCACTGTGGTTCACCGTTTGTCCTTCCTCTGAATACTGTCGGTCGGTACTCATCCGTGTTGCTCGCGAGCACCCATCTTACACCAACCCAGTCATCTGGCTTAACAATTTTGCTATTGTCAAAGTCAACCAGGGTTTTTACACCTGCTTATAACCGAGTATGTATCAAACACATGCTCTGAAAAGTGACTTTTCCCCTCACCATATAATAAATTCCAAACCTTGAAATGTGCCATTGTTCTTATAATGTTTTGGCTCATCTGTTTACTAAAACTATCAGAAATAAATATGTTGTACTGACAGCATGCATGTACAAAAAGTGCTGTTATGTTAACTTCTTATACACACACACACACAACACATTTACACATACAGGACTGTTTTTAATAGTTTGTGGATGATAACAGAGTTATGTGTCACTTAGGTCAGGGATTCTCCTCTATGCATTCTGCACCACTGGTCCTGAAATTTTATGATTCATTAATACTCAGGATGTAATCACTGCAACTTGCACTTTCCCTCTCTACAGAAATATAGCATAGGTAGTAGAATTGTGTTAGCAAAAGTAAAAGTTAGATTAGACAAAACTGCAGCAAAATAAACATTTCTGCTGCAGTTTTGTCTGTTCAAATAATGTGCAAATAAATTACTCAGTCATCACTTTTGAGTCATTTGGACATAAATGGGGTGCTGATGAGTAATGTTCAATGTGTAATGTTTAATTTCTCAATATCTATGTGTTGATTTTTATTTTGCCTGCCAAAACAAAACAAAATAGATTTATTAATATATATGAATTCAAAGTGGTGCAACTTTGTCCTACCTCATTAAAAAAGAAAAAGGTAGTGATGACATGGATCCATGGCTGGAGCTAAGGTCCGTAAAGCAAAGTAGAGGTGCAAACCTTATAAGTCCCTTTATAAGTTATAATTAAGCTAATAAATATCCTAAGATTGGTTTTAGCTATTCCTACACAGCTGTGTGTAAAAACTCATTGTTTTGATTAGAGCCATTAGCAGTAATGAAAGATAAAATAAGACCAAGTCAAGTTCCAGTTAATAGGAACAACTAAAAAAGAACAAGGTCAAATCCCTGCTGGAGCTTGAGCATCAGCACGTTTGTGATTATAAGACCTGCCTGTGACAAACTTCACTCCTCACTATAGAAAATTTAAATGTATTTTAGTGTATTTATGTATCTTATTTTAGTCAACATGTTTCCAACATGTATCATCATATTTTTTATGGTCATACAACTGCACAGGTTCATTGGGGACTGTTGCAGATGTACAGTATTAATATGATGTTGTTTCCATGTAATGATAACACTTGGTTATTTCAAACACAACTTAATTAATCCATTCTCCCAGGTATCTGTGCTTTCTTCTTCTCCTCCTCTTTCACACACCTCCGTACATCTGTTGTTCAGCTAATTCACCTAAAAAGGTGCTGAGCCTGACACTTAGTGAGTAATACAGATCTGTGAGTGTGTTGAATTGGATGGATCTGAGGGAGCAGCAAAAACGAGAGGTCTGGTGCTAAGGAAAAGAGAATGAAGAAAAGGACCAAAGAGCCACAGTAAAGTAGAGAAGAGTAACACTAATGGTGTCTGGATTGCAGTTCAGTAGATAGCAAGGCAAAGGATCAGAATATAGCACTTGATCCTGCAGCATTCTGGTGGTTTTAGCCATGTGAACACTGATGACCTAACGACTCTACTGCCTGGCTGAGGACAGGAAAGAAGAGGATTGTGTTTGATGGCATCATAAACTACTAGAGCAGCAATGCTCTGTATCAAATGACTACAGTAGATCTGCAAAGAATAACCTGCTTGGCAACGTAACATTTAAACTCAGTGGAACGGGAAAGTGGCCAAAGTCAGAATATGAGTTACCCATTAAGACATTAAGTGTCTCAGTAAGATTCTGAAATTATCTGTAATTATTACTTTATTGTTGTATTGAGAACTGACGTGAGTACTGTTGTTGCTTAGATGAGATTTACAATATCAAAACTACATATATGCAGCTCTTAGAATACACATTAAAATGTTATGTATGTATCTACTCTATGTATGTGTATGTGTGGCATTTTTGCTTGCAAGTACTGAGTGTATTTAAGCACCACGTTTGTTTATGTGTTCCATGTTAGTGTACTGATGTGCGTTTGTGTATGTGTGTGTCTGTCTGTGTCCCAGTGAGTCTAATGGTCCCTGGAGGCAGGCCAGTGTCCATCAGCAGACAGCAGGCATTAGTGCTCTGCCTGTGTATCGATGGACCACCGGCGCTTGACAGCGGGCCCCTCCCTGTGGTCACAGGATAGGATGGGTATGTGCATGGCTGTGTGTGTATGTGTGTGCGCCTGTAACAGACACATAAGGTGTTTTTGATAAATATATACACACAGGAATAGAAAAAGAGATGTTAGTGTGTGTTTGAGACACTAAGTTGTTTGTGTATGACCCCTGACCTCAGGCTATGTGCCACAGCTCTGTGTGTCTATGTGTGTGTGTGCATGTGTGACTTAGGGGCCGCCCGGCTGTCATCGATCTCACACACACCAGGCCAGCACTTAACACTAGGACTATAGCGACTAATACACTCACACCCTCTATTACTGCCCCACTGGAGGCACAGCGTGGATGTGTGTGTGTGTGTGTGTGTGTGTGTGTGTGTGTGTGTGCATGGCCTACTGCCAAACCCACGCCGCTGCTGTTCAGTGGTAGCACAATAGATTACACATATAACAGTGTAATGATATATCTCTATTAGACATTCTCCTCTTCTCTCTCTTCACCTCTCTCTCTCTTTTACACTGCTCCTGTCATCCACAAATACACTGCTGTGCATTTATGGATGACATAATCATCAATAATACTGGACTTTTGTTGTCGGTGGTCATATGTTTGTTTTTTTGTTTATTTATGGGAATATTTCATTGAATTAATGAATAATTGTTTTTGTCTGTTTAATGTTAATTAATTTGTGTATTTCTCATTGCTACTGTATATAGTGATAATTAAGGTAACACATGTCAGTGTTTGGGAAGGTTTTTATCTAATCGTTTTCTGCACTGAGACTTTGACAAGACACCACTGATTCAGAGAGTTAAGATTTCAAGATGTCATTGATACAAGGCTGTATATTTAAAAGCAAATAGGCTATTTCAGTGCATGCTTTTAGAGAAATAATATTCTGTGGCATTGCAAACATCAATGCTACACAGTAACTCTAAATTTCTACATCTACAAAAAGTAGTGTAGCCCATTAATTAGCCCAGTCATACTGGTATTACATTCATAACAGCATAACAGTTGTTTTGGTCCTGTGAGTGGTCAGGAGTGCTCATGGCATTATGGTAGATGTAATGGAAATGCATGCATGTGGCAATAAAAGAAGAAGAGCCAGAGAGGCCAAAACAATAAAAGAAATAAGATAAAACAGTTCTACATTACACTATTGTACACAATACACCTATAGACATATGTACAGTATATACTACTGTACATACAGGATAAAACATTAAATCAAGTGTGAGCATTGAACAACATGAAATCAACTGATCAACTGAACCATGGGATTAACCATGTCTAGATCATTTAAACATACACGAGATGGCATTTAAAACACTACTGAATGATTCTTGTTGAGGTGCTTTGTGGAGTAAAACAATGTTTGTCTACTACACCGTGACTATACTGTCAATTTCAGGAAACTAAGTTGAGAAATGACAAACTACCATGTTGTTAAGACTTAACTTTGCTTACTTTGTTGAAAACACATTTTTGTACTAGCATTAGCACTGAAATCATTAAGACAGTTTATCAACATTTTCAGCTTTACCAATGACAATTTATGATTGTTGTTGGTTTATATCATTGTAAACTGAACATCTTTACTGTGGATGTTCATTTGTGATTCTGGGCTAAAGCTCTTATGACTGAAATGGATCCTTGGGAATAGATTCAAGGGTTTCACTATCAAACGTAAAGGACCTTTTCACTAAACAGCCTACTCAAGTGAACAGGGTTCATATGCAGCACAAAGAGCTGACTCTCTATGAAGCCCATCACTGTACGCATGGATGGAAACAGTCCACTAAGCATGCTGTCAAGACACACACACACACACACACACACACACGCGCATTAGTGTGCATTTGTGTATGATGCACACTATTCTGTGCACCAGTGATGTGTTAATAAAACGATGTCTATGCTACTGGGTCCGAGGTGCAGTTACCCACCTGTCTCTCTCACACACGTGTGCACACACACAGACACACAGTCATTTCTCACTATTCTAGTGAGGACACAGCTCCTAACCCCAAAACCTAGCCTTGACCCCAAAAACTGTTCAAATGTCCTCAAGACCAAAATGTCCTCACAAGAATAGTATTAGAACAAAATTTGTCCACACAAGGAAATAAAGACAAGCATAAACACACACAGTCTCACACACACACACATTCTTGCATTACCCTGCTCTTCATTCTTTCCAGTAATAGCTTGTCAAAGCAGCCGGCTAACTGAAGCTAAATAATGCCTTATACACAATTGGGCATTATCCGCTAGGCTAGCCAGACTCTCACCACAGCCACCCGGGGGCTAATGTCCAAATGAGATGGTTCATTTCAGCTCTCTCCGTCTCTCTCTCTCTCTTCCACTTTCACTTTTCTATGTTTATCTTCATGACCTTGTCCTTTCCCCCATGGAGGTAAGGGACAGGAGGCAGGGGTGGTACAGAGAAAAGGCAGGGTAAGGAGGAAGAAGATAAGGGGTGATGGCCATGGCTGCTGGGTTTTTTGTGTGTGTTGGAAAGGGGCATTAAAGGATAGAGACAGAGACACACACATATAAGGAGAGACAGGAAGCTTTAGGCCATAGACCAAAGACCAAGCAGCCTCTTAAGTGATCTGATTGCTTTGCTTGAGAACTACAGTGACTATACTCAGAATGGTTACTAATAATACACCTCCATTTAGACTGACCCTGCAAACATTTGCGTGCACATGAATACACACACAGGGGGGCACAGACAAGCAAAGAGTAAAGCAAACACACGCACTTACGCTGACAAAAGAGATCACTCTCTGGTTTCATAATGCCAACTAATGAAAACTAAATATATAAGTACACAAAGAAACAGAGACAGACCATCCTGGCTCTGTCCATGTCCTTCAGCAGACAAGCAAAAGTGCATAACACTTACTTTCAATTGATCAGCAAAACAATGTGGTGTGTGTCTGTGTGTGTGTTTGCTGGATGACAATGGGCTTAAATGACAATGATTGATTAGCTTAAGGCCTGTGGCCCACTTAGGGCATGTCATGTGTTTGCAGTCACACAGAGGTACCCCCACACATACAAACACACACAATCATCATAAGTGGACGGTGGACTGAGACTGACAGACAACTGGACAGAAAGTTGAGAGCGAGGAAACGAGTGAGGTGCTTTGTTTGACATATTTCATGATACACATGATTTTTCTTCCTATTGTGTAATTTTATTCATTTTGTTTTTAAAAGCTGCTTTTGTTAGTAGAGGGGCTACCAAGTTTTAAAAATAGAGATGGGTGGGTGGGAATTAAAAGGAGAACCAATATAACAACAGTTTCAGTGCTGCCTAGCACAGACTCTACAAGTCTCTAGAAATCCACACTATTCACACATCACTCCAAAATCTCAAATAAATGTTAAAAAAATGAAACTTCGCACCACTCATATATGCAAGCTGTCCCTTTAATATGTCAACCATATGTATCTTGTGACTAGTCTGCCTCACAAATGCTAAAAACCATTAGTCGTATATAAAAAGTGTGTGTGTGTACGTGTACGAGTTCACACTGCCTGATACTGTGGTATGACAACACAGATGCCAAACGGGCAAAGATGTTTGATATACAAATAGTCATGGATCCCTGTGTGAAAACACACACACACACACACACACACACACCAGCAGTAGCAAAGCCATACAAAGACTTAGAGCACCCCCAACTGGGAGACAACGCTGAAAAAGAGACACTGTACAAATACTTGTGAAATGCATGTGTAAAAATGAATTCACATAAATGTATATACACCGTACTTATTATAAGATATGCTACTCATGTGTCCTTCTTCTATTTGTTTCTCTCCCGCTCTCTATACTTAGACACTTCACACCCCTCATGTGTGTGTTATGTAGCTTATGGTGTTTGTGTAGTGTAGTTATAGCTGAGCAAATGTTTTCCCACACACAGACCAAACAGGCCAGGTGACACTCACATTCACACACTCACACATTCACAAACACACACACCATGAAAGAGGTGCAATTAGAGCATCCCACTCCAATTAACCAGCTCTCTAAACAAATCCACATTAGGCCCTCCATTGTGGCTGCGCTCGAAAACAGCCACTTGGGAAAGCAGCATAAAAGCTCCAACTGTATTTCTCTTCTAGGACACATTCGCGTGTGTGCATGTGTGTGTATTCATGATGGTGTGTGTGCAGACTGGTTGTGGTTACACATAGCACAGAATCTGGGCTGTTATGATTGTGGTGGTGATGGGAAGATTGTACAATCACTGGTGGGTGGAGAGAGTGAGTGGAAGGCAGAGAGGGAGGGAAGAAGGATAGCAGAGAGGGTGGAAAGCAATGAATCAGGGACAGAAGCTGTTTCCAGCAAAGGAGGAGAAAATTAGAACCTGGAACACTGACATTGTAAGCTACAACTCTGCTACACAAGCCATACCAGAACAGGGTACAGGTTACAGTATTTGACAAATGTTTTCATACACATATACGGTCTCGTGGTTCTAACCAAAGGTGGAGCTCATTCTGGTTTATTTTAAAGGTAAGGGCAATCATTGTTAGTGGAGCCTACAGACCAGAAAAAGAGATTTAAATGTATAATTTACTACCACAATAGTTGAGAGAAGAATAAAGAAGAAACACAGGGAGAGAGCAAACAGGAGGGAGAAAGAATTTGTAGGGTACTAAAAAATTATGTCTCCATCTGTGATCCTACTCTTAACCCTCCCTCTCTGATCTGGCCCTGCACACACACACACACACACACACACACACACACACACACTTGATGAAAGGCCCAGTGGGGCAGCAGGGAGAGTTTGGAGGGGGATCCGTCTAGCAACCTGGTTGCACACCAATCGGCTGTAATCCCTTCTACCATACTGAGACACACCCACACACTTGCATGTTAAGTACACACACATATGGTACACAGGTTTTTTGTGTATGTGTGCATCTGAGACTTGAAAATTATTGTAGTTTATCCACATCAGAGCCTAGTGGCACATCAGGCCTGTACCCCAGTATCATCACAGCTCAGTGGGTAGAGCAGGGTGAGCAGTTCGATTCTCAGTCCCGGCAAGCTACATGTCGAGGTGTCCTTGGACAAGACACCGAAAAACCCCGTAGTAGCGCTGACACAGGTCTAGCAGCTGTCCAAACAACAATTTCCCCAAGGGGATCAATAAAGTATCAATTATTATTATTATTATCCACTGCAGTGCCTTGAGGCAATCAAGGTACTGCACACACTAAAACATTTTTAAATTAGAAAAATCAACAATTATCCATGTTTTTGGTTTTTGCCTTTTTTTTCAAATCACTGTCAAAATGAGATCCGCACACAATGCAATTAACCAAAACAAAAAGCTAGCGATGTTACATGTTTAATTCTCACATAGGTTGACTGATTTCTTGTATCTGACATATAGTTGTCTTAGTTCATAACAAAAGTTCATAGCATCAGCTGTATTGGGTAGGTCTATCGTAACTTTTAATAATGTCAAGATTTTTTAATTAGCTAATGTAAATAGTTTGTGTGTCTTCACAGCCACTTCCATCTCCACAGCTCAGTATTTCCACTGTATATCTGTCTAATGTCTCACCTTTTCATCCCTCTTCACTGTATATAAGTATGTGCATGCGTTTGTGTGTGTGTAATAGTGAGAGAGAGAGAGAAAGAGAGAGAATATTTCAGCCTCAGTGACCAAACACAAAGGTCTGTGGCGCCATGGCCTGCTGTGGACAGATAAAGAAACAGAGTAAGTGTGTGCGTGTGTGTGTCAGTGTCTCTGTGTTTGTGAGAGACCAAGACAGACAAATAGAAAAAGTGACAGTAAATATAAAATAGACCTAAACTGCACCAAAACCCTTATAACATGATATCTACAGAAAAAGTCTAAATATTTTATTTCAGTGCTAAGAGAAAACTTAATTTATGATATATTAATAATTTATCACCATCACCGTATCAAACCAAGTCAGTTAAACTTCAGGGATAACAATCTGTCCATTTAAGAAGCACAAGTGACTATGAATCAGCTTCATCTGCTTTAGTGCAAATGAAAGTGACAACTGGTGAAATGGAGAGGCAAAAGCAAGACAACCCCCATAAAGGGAATGGGTTTTGTATACAGTGGCTGCAGACAAATGCTCTTTCCTCATCCTTCCTGACTGATTCTTCTCAATTTTTGAGTTTTTACTAAAGTCCTTGTCACTGCTGGTAGCATGAGGCTGTACCTGCGACTGTCAAATAGTCCAGTTACTCCAGCAGTCGCAAGAAGGTTTGCTGTGTCTCCCAGCACAGTCTCAATCGCATGGAGGAGATACCAGGAGACTGGCTGTTACACCAGGAGAGCTGGACAGACAAGCCCTGGCCAGAGTGTGGTCCTCACATTGCCCTGACCTAAATCCAACTGAGCACCTATGGTACATTATGTATTGCTGTATCTGACACCAACAAGTACCACAACAGACTCTCCAGGAGCTCACTGATACCCTGATCACAACATCAGCCGACTCATCAGGAGCATCCCTATACATTGTCAGGAGTGCATCCAGGCACGCAGGGGCCATACCGTGATGAAATTCACACAACTTGCATGAGTCAGACTAAAAAATGTCACATTGATTTTCAGTGTGGTTTTGAATTCAGTCCTACATGGGGTGATGACTATTCTTTCCCATAATGTTCTACAATTAAAGCTCTAAAAAAGAAAAAAGAAAAAGGCACAGTGCAATATGATAGATACCAGCTTCAGTCCCTTCAGCCTAGAGCCCCAGAGAGATGCTACAGCTAGTTAGTGATCAGAGCAGACTCTCAGGGGGACACTTGAAAAACAGTTAATTTTCCCCTCTGAGTCCTACGTTAGCTCACATTAGCATTTAGCACACCCATTAGCGTCAACACCTACTTTAGCATTAGCACAGCCAACTGACAGTTAAAGGCCCCTGTGGGGCTATTTACAGTCTCCAGACAGAGAGACACTGACAGAGTGAACAAGTGACTGTAGCAGTTTGTGCACTAAAGCTGTATAGTGAGTCACTAAGCAAGTTAATGGCTCTTCAGCTAAATAGCAAACACATTAGCAGTTTCTACAAAGACATGTTGACAAGTTGAGACAGAGGGAAGCACTGTACAAATGCTTGTGAAGCAGCTGACAGGCAGCTGCTTCACTTCTGCTTGTGCTTTTTTATAAAGTAGTCCCAAGATTCCCTTTGGCTGGGACCAAGTATTAATTTATTGATAATTATTGTCCTATGAACAAACCCAAGATAAACACTCTTAAAAAGTTTCCTTAGCTCCTAAGAAGGTTTAAAGTATTAAAAAAAACTTCATGTCTATATCCTTTAAAACCAGGTAATACAAGAAAATAGTTCCCTACCAGCAACTTATAATTTTGTTGTCATAAATGTGAAAGAAATCTTATTATTCATTGTAGTTTTACATAATGTAAAGCTACAAACCAACGCAAAGCAAGAAACAAAACACACAAACACAGTGTCTGGAGTGAAGCCAAAGATTATTCCCATATGGCTTTGTAGCCATTTACCATAGCTGTTTGACTCCCCAACCAACACACTAATCACATTAATCACCTATTTGTTTTAAAGCATCATCAGGAACATTAACACACAAGCTTCCGCACGCATAAACAAACACACTTGTGCCTCTGGAAGTATACAGTGGTGCACTTGATGAGTAAAAGAGGGAGGAGAGGCAAATTAACTACCCTGCACTAATCACTTAGCTCACTAATGGAAGCATACTCAGCACATTTGTGTTTGTGCACATACTTACAGTACACACAAATATCAATGCAGGCACACTGACAAAGTATACACAGACATTTAGTGTAAACATAATAAAGGCTAAACACAATCCCTGAAATACACCTCTGCTTTAAGAAGTCATTGTAAAAATGTGTGTGTAGCTTTGTTACTTAAAGTTACTTAAATCTCAGTCATTCTCATGTAATGTTGAGCAGTTATACTCATAATTTAAAAGAGACTGTCTGAAAGTCTGCACTCAAAAATAAATACTATGAGTAGCTATAATCGGTGGAAATCATATCTTTCAGTGCTTTTAGAGCTTTGAATGAATTCTTATTCTTGTGTACTGACTGAAATGTTTTACTCAGTGTAATACAAAAGCTGGATTTTTTTAAGTGAAATGAGTACCACAAGAGTTGGCATGGAAACTAATAAAACCTAACTGCTTGTGCTATACCAAAGTTTACACAGATGGAGCACTTCTCTGACAAGCCTCCTTAGGTTTAAACACTCATTAGCTACTGTATATTTTAAGTTTAAACCTAAAAAGTATTTTTGCATGAATGAAAGCTTTTAACCTGACAGGATGGGGTACAGTATATTATATGCTAATGATATGGCCTACACTAGACTCAAGTCCCAAATGTTAATCACAACCCAGTGATATTATATACTCTCTCTCTTTGCATGTGTCTGTGTGTTACTTAGTTGGAGGGGCCAGGGTATGCTAAGCTTAGGCAACATAGGGGACAGTGCCAGGAGGGGCACATAGGGGTTGGGTGACTTAAATGGAGAGAAATCCAATAATTGTATCCGTCCAGGGGGAGGGGGAGCTTTTAGGGAGGGGAGCGACCTGTTATTACTCTTTCCTTTTTCTTTCTCTCTTTCATTTTATCCCCTAATTCTAGGGTGAGGGGGTAACCTAAGAAAGGGAGGGAATGGAGTAGAGAGAAATGAGGGTTACAGGCTGAGCTTGCTGTTAAAGTATGTCCTTGTAATTAGCTGAGTATTAGCAGTGGTGACAAAGCAAGAGCACTGGGCAGGGAAGCACCCTTTAACGCTCTACTCATTTCCTGAACTTAATCCCCACCGCTTACTGGTAATAGTGCACATGTGCACATGCATCTGCGCGCACACACACACACACACTCTCAGTCATGCACAAAATTCACATAATCAACTACTGGCTATAATGGAAGAGGACTCCTTGAGCAAAACTACACCCAGCAGCTCACCTTCAATCCCTATTGTGCTCAAAGTCATAATGGAGGTTCACTACAGGGATGTGTGTACTTTTAGGGCTAGCTTTGTGAGTTCTTTAGCTCGGGAGGGAGGACATTATAAGAAGGACATCATTGCTGGTCCTCAATTTCTGACACCTTAAAAGGACTCTTTAAGGGTTAAGACTTGGTCTTAGGGTTAACGTTAGAATTAGGTTTAGGTTAAATTAAGAGACTAGAGAATGCATTGTGAAACAGTGTCCTCACAAAGATAGAAATACAACTGTGTATGTCTGTGCGTGTGCAAACATATACATTTGTGTCTGCATCTCTATATTAGCATCAAGTTGTGTTCACAAGTAGCGCGGTGACTGTTTACTTCAAGTGTCAAGAAGCCTCCAACACCAAACACCACTTCAGGCAAGTCCCCGTTTCCTCCAGTGAACGGATGGAAGAGACAAGGCTGCAGAAGCGAAAATCAATTACTTTCAATTAAATCAACCAGCAACTCTTTCAATGTGCCCTCAAGCCACTCAAGTCTTGCTTACACTACCTTCAACCCCCACCTCCTACACCACAAAGTGACACACACCCTACAGTATATTCACACTTTAAAAGCCACATCCACTTACTGTGTGACTGTCTTTTTGTGTTTACTGGTTAAATTATAGGCTTAGAAACAATTACTGTGGCAATGGCTAAATGCTCTTGAACAACAGCTAAGGAACATTTCAATCTGTAATTTTTGTAATTTAACTGTAAATATAATCATATAAAAAGTTATTTAATTGGTCATGTTGTTGTTATGATAAATTATCATACATGTTTCCTCTACATTTATAGAGAAAAAATTACTGTGTTTCATTTAAAAACAACACAATGCATTAAAATGTAGGGGAAAAACTGTGAAGTAAACTTCTCCATACAGATTTGATACAGATCTACAGTAACTACTTCTCATCACACAATAGCATGTTCAACCACAGTTGTTTCTGTAATTTATCACATGTTCCTATAGATAGCTCACCTTCAACAAGTCTACCCATCTATCCAATCTCTCTTGAAGCACGTTAGCAGGGTAGGTGTTTTATACTATGAAAAAAAAAAGTTTAGCTCCATTCAGTGATTACATTACATTAAGACTAAATACAAAATTTTTGTGTACTGTGTGAATTTTAGTGCCAAATTATAAGAGATATAATTTTATATAAACTTTCTATCTGACAATCAGTATTTCAAAAAATGTGTACGTAATTTTTTTCCTTTAAGCATGGGTCTGGGCTGAATCATTATTAAATCACATGGTGAACTGAAAGTAAACTGAGGTGTGTAGTATTGGCTGTTGTCACAATGCACAATGATAGCATACTGCAAGTGGAGTTTAAAAGAAACAGCTGGCAAAGGAGCAATTAACAACAGCTCAAAGGAATATAAGAGAATAAGAATGTGAGCATGGACCAATTTTATTAGCTTCTGAGGGACTGTGTAGTATTCTTGTTTCACATTGATTTTTGTTCCATTAGCTTAAATACAAATCGCAAGAGACACCTGAGCTCAGTCCGGAGCACATCAGTAGAAAGCCATTTCTATAGAGAGCATGTTATAAACAGCGCAGAGGGGGACCACAAACCTTGTCATTGACACAACTGTCTGAGTGCACGTGTGGCTGTGTGTGTGTCTGTGCATGCTTGCCAGCTCCCAGTCTAGCACTATTGTCTAACAAGGTCTAATTAGCACTATGGCACAATGAATTAGCATAATTATGCAAACAGGGCTCCGCTAAAGGCTTGGCACAAGGGGAGACTACGGGGGGCACCTATTACACACACACACACACACACACACTCATAGTCACAGTCACTAAGAACACTTAGAGACTAGTGAAACACATTAAACACACATGCATGACAGATCCACTGGATATAGAAAACGCACACACCCTCTTAACACTGCAACAGAAAGTGACAAGAACAAGGCTGCGCTGCATGGGCATGATTGGATTATATGATGAGATATTTATGTGTCTAGTTCAGACGCTAAATAAGTTACCTATACCCCCCTGTCCCAAAAAGTCCATGGAAAACACCAGATAGGCACAGAGAAATGACCAGCTAACCATTCCCCCTACCCACAGCCCTCCCTCACAACACTCAAACATTCTAGGCTTATAGTATTTATCAGCAGGGGTGATAGGTGAAGTCTGTGGGAGATAATAGAGATGACTGAGAGGCTGAAAGGCTAGTAGCCATTCAGACATGACAGCTGTAGTGAAGAAGGCTCTATTAGGCTTCATTAGGATGCTTGGCTCTTGATTTTACACCCACACACACACATAGAGTTTCCCTCTAGGCAGCCAGAGAAAGCATTGCTCTAAGTGAGCTTGTCTTCCAGTGGAGGATTCATGCATTCATACATGCAGCAAAGATAAATGATTACTGTTCGTGTGTATTGGCATATGAGTCTGCCACTGTGACCTTTGCCAGCAACATGAACCCAACAAGTAACTCCATAATCCAACAAGCCCTCTTAGCAAAAACCCTGCAATGTCAAGAAGCACTGCCTAAAACCTCTCAAACACACACACACGCACACACCTCCTCTCATGCATTCTTAGTCATCCAATCCCAATGGTCTGTATTGTGTTCTAAAATCCTGATCCCTAGCAGGAAACAAGCGCCCTTAAAATCCCAAACAACGCTTGCACAAAGGTCTCTTACAAGCCCCCCACTGTCACCTAAAGAAGCAGGAAGGTCAGAAGTTCAGAGTTCAAATAGTTCAATGTGATCAAGGCAAGTTTGAAATAGGCTCAATCAGTCATTGAAACATAACGAGTTACAAATGCAATTATATGACTTCCGTTTGGCCACAAGAGGGGGTTATTTTTACTTGGACATCTCATCAAGTGCAGGTGAGTACAGTATCTATATCACCAGAGCCATCTGTCAACATGATGGTAATTAGACTTGAAATGCGTTCAATCAAAGCTAACCTTAGCAGAGAAAGAAGACTAATGCCTGCACCAGGAGCAGCGCAATGCTTCATCAAATAACAAGCATCCATGGTTAAAAACTATACAAATAAGACAAACAGTGGTAAAAATCACAGGACTGGTTTGGTCCAGCTTGAGTCCTGGATGGCCTCCCAGTTGCTCACAAAAGTCACTTTGTCCATTTTTGTTTTACTTGCATATCTTTGTTAAGTATTTGTGTGTAACCTGTGTTGAACTACAAACTCACATACACCATATACCACTATTCTCTATAAAGTGTTAACTCAGATACAGCACAGGGTTTCATTTGGGCTTTAATCCTTCTTCAAACAAACTAAAATGCTAATTTAATTTGGGAAGAAGTTCCTTAATGTCCTACAAATTTAAAATATTATGTTTTTTTGAGTCTTCCCAGTGATAATGTCCCTCTAACATAAACTCTTCATTATCGTAAAACGTCTTCATTGAGACTCCTTGCCTGCTCCTCTGGTCCTGAAATGAAACCACTAACTCCAGCTTAACGTCACCTTAAGAAACAACATATTGTTCACATACGTGCACAGTGGTGGGACAAACACAATAGCTGAGAGAGAGGGTCCTGCTGAGAGGGGGTAGCAATTTTAAGCTGAGTCCACACATTTTGGAGGCAGTGGGCTAAACCAGCCAGGCTTTTTAGCCTGCTATTCAGGAGGACAAGGACCCCTGGGATTTGGGCTTGTCCACACCTCAGGGGTGGGGGATTATAAAGATAGCAGGGAAGGTGAAGAGGGTGTGATGTTGAGCAAAGTAAAAACGTGTTTATAAGCAAAACTGTGCAGATTTCTTACAAAAATAGGTATTTGGCTGTATAGCATTGTGAGGTGTGCACATAAGTATGTATGTGGGTTTATGTATTTAGAGGGGTTTCTCTCTTACTCTTACCCCCGAAATTATACCCCAGAGCACTGACAGGGTCACCTCTGAGCCTTTCAGAGCCTACTCTCAACCAATTCTAATTGATCTCACGCATTACTAGTCCCAAACATGGGATGGAGAACAGGAGGGAGATGGCTGGCTCATTGTCTGAAGAACGAGGTCCCCTTACTAGTGGTTCTCCTCTCCTTATACACACACACCACACACGCCACCTCTGGCATGCCCACCCACTACTTCCCCTTCTCCCCCTTTTCTCCTTTCCCTTCTTCTATGCTCTCATCTCCGGCTGTGCTAATCCACCAGCCAAGTCAGGAACTCAGTTACCCATCTGGCCAAACACGACTCCAGCTGGGAAGAGAGAGGGATGGAGGGATGGAGGGAAGAAAGAGGAGAAATGGTAAGAGCAGAACAGAGAAAGAGGGATGAGGGGGTATCCTATAAGCAGGCTGTGGATGTCTGGAGTGAGGGAAGAGAAAGGAGGAAGGAGATCTAAATTCAAGTTACTTTGTATAGTCAAAGAGAAGGAGAAGGCTTGGAGGAAGAATGGACGGTATGAAGTATAAGAAAATCACAAAGAGCACGGGCTGTTGGAGTGGCACAAGGTACAAAACTTGATGGCCTTTTCTTTTCCCCTCTCTCAAGAGCAAAGTATTGATCCTATATTGTCTCCTTGCACATAAAAGGGATTATCCATTCTAGCAAGTTGGAATGAGAGCTGCCACTGAGCTCTATCATGACTTATATAGTCTGATCCCAGTGTGCATTAAAGTAGCCCCTAGCCATGGCCTTCACCTCTGACCCTGACTCCTGTGGAGACTTTGTCATAATCCATCACATGCTTGTAAAGATGGACATGCACAGAAACACATTCATAACTTATCAAAACAAATCACATCTATGTCTAGTGTCAGTGGAACAGATGTGTGAGGCTAAAGGCAATTATACATCTGATATTTCTAACACTGTATTAACATATTTATCCTTGTTGTTTCTAATGAACTTTGTCTTAATGCTGAAATAATTTATGGACAATAAAGTTTGATTACACTATATAGTTTAATTACCCAAAATCTATTAGTGATGCATGAAACACACATTCAACGACTTTAACTTTGCATGTCATAGAGCACTTAATACTGACTATAATTATTTATAAACTCAATTCAAAAAGGCTGCATGTGTGGCTGACATGATATAATTGTTAGTCATTTAAACAGTCATCATGTGCATGTGCATCTTAACTAAATGACATAAATAGTATCTGAACAGAACAGAGTTAGACTGAATTAAATTCAGCCAGAAGTAAAATCAGTCAGTCAACCCACTTTCCTTCTAAAGGACACTTGAAGGTAGTTGGGAGGAATGAGTAGAGGATATGCTGTAGAAGCCACACAAGAGACAGACTCCCATTCAAAGATGGAATCAAACCATCAATCAAACACCAACAGTATGATGCTAACTCAAAGTGTGTGTGTGTGTGTGTGTGTGTGTGTGTGTGTGTGGTAAATGCTAGGGAACAGTGTGGGTAAAAACAATGGTAAACACACATGCATGATTGCACAAACACGCTAATAGATAAGAATGACAATGACTTCAAGTAGTAAAATATGTACTCACAGACATTACCGGTGTTGTCAAAACTGTTGAGCACTTCATTAACTCTTAGGGGCCCCAGGTTATCCCTGAGAGACACAAAAAATAGAGAGAAAGTTGTGTTGTGCTTTTTTCTTACAGAAAGTGAAACAAGACAAAGAATCCTAATTACTATTTCAAACTTAGCCTATAGCTTTGCTCCAAATGAGATAAATAAAAGAGCGAGCACAGACTTCATGTATAATGCATTTACAAATCTCAGCAGCTGTTATGACTCAGTTGTAGAAAAATGTTTGGTTTGAAGCTAATTTTTAAATCACTTGTTAATTTGTTAGTCTGAAGATATATGAAAATTATTTCTGCAAATTATTATCTTTAGTTTCAAGTTTAAACATGTTTAAGCAACATTTCCAGCCTCCACATCCAAAAGCTTCTAATGTCCAATATTTTAATTTACAGTATTTGCATACATTTGTGGTAACTGTACATTACATTCTATAAACATCAAAATTACATTGAACCATTAATTCAAAAGCATGTCAATCAATACATTTAAATCTGCTCCTATAGCCCTGATGACTGAAGCAGCATGACAATATTTAAACTTGGTTAATAGTAGTGTGCTGTGGTGTCATGAAATGGCCTCTTGTGTTGTGCACTGTCCACATGCTTTAGCTGAGCCAGCATGAAACTAGTGCCTGATGTGTGTCCATTCAAGTGTGTGTACCTGAGTAAGGCACTGTGCTCAGGAAGGTAGACACTTCTGTACTCCACCCACTGGTCATCTGAGGTATCACTAGCATCTTCAGTCACATGCTTTTTCCTGCTGAAAAGGTCAAATGTGGCAAACCTGCGAACAGACACCTGTTTGACCTCTGGACTATCCACCTGCTTCTGGCGCAGCACCTGTAAGAGTTTAGAGTGTAAATAAAGAGGTTTATGAATTTAACAGAGAAAGAGAACATCACTTACTGTAAGTGTGAAACAGTGTTAGAAGCTGTATATGAATATATGAATAGTATATGAAATGACCCAGAATTTGGCTGTACTGCTTTTAAATCCACCAAACAAGAAGTTGTTAGGCAAGACTATAATATATAACAAAGACATTTGCAAGAAATTTTACATTATACATTTAAGTCAATTGTATGGACTTGATGCAAGTACTTGCATGGTATAGTTAAAAATAATGTACAGGATGACTATGCATCATTTTATCCTTAAATGTTATAAAGCAGAATTTAATACATCATAAGACTTGTCTCTGTTATCCTGGTGAGGTCCATACACATAAAGTCCATACCAAAAGGAATATGTGCAGAATGCAAGAAGGCCCTATTTGCAGGGAGTTTTTCCTGTCAGCCATGTGCACGATATAATGCCCATGTATGGGAACAAAGTAGCCCTACTACTGCTCTTGTGTATAAAAGGTTCTTGCACATAGCTAATCTGTGGTTCCTCTGTCATCAGAGGAAAGCAATAGATGCAAATCCGTGAGAAACTTAATTTTAATGTGGGAATGATATCTTATGTTAGAAGTGGTTAGAAGATCCCTTGTTTATAAAATTACAGATGATAATGATTAAGTTATGGCAAAGCAGATCAGCCTACTAATAAGCCAACACTGCTCTAAAACAGATATCAGAGAAAGATTTGTTACATATCTACTGTATGTCTTGCCTATTTATTGTTTTATCTCAGTAAAAACCAGCATCGATTCAATAATCATTGGATTATCAGTCAGTGATGACATCTACTTAATAAGAAATAAATAGAAATAAATGGCACTGCCTTACACCCAATTCCATATTTTATACAGCTATGATTTGAGCATATAAACTCTAATCACATCTCCAATCACAGCAGTCATTAAGAAGGCCCAGCAATGACTGCACTTCCTGAAGGTGCTCAGGAAGAACAACTTGGATCGTAGGCTGCTATAGGCCTTCTACAGATCCTGCATTCAGAGCCCACTGACATACTGTATCTCTGTATGGTACGCCAGCTGCACTCAAGCAGACAGAAAGAGGCTGAAGGGAGTAGTGAAGATGGCACAGAAAATCATCGGTCATCCTCCTCCCACCTTGGACGAAATTTACAACTCCTGCTCTCTTTCCAGAGCAAGCAATAACTGTTTTCACCCTTGTCACCATCTGTTTGACTTGCTGCCCTCCGGGAGACGTTATAGATGCATCGAGTCCAGAACAATAATAATAATAATTGATACTTTATTGATCCCCTTGGGGAAATTGTTGTTTGGACAGCTGCTATACCTGTGTCAGCGCTACTACGGGGTTTAAAGGACAGCTTTATTCCTAATACACTGCTGAATGCTATCAAGCACCAACAGCTGTGATTCCTTTTAATATATCTTATGTGCAATACTCTGTGCAGCATTTTATATCTTACAGACACTACATTTTAGATTACTGTCTTGCGCATTTCAGCTACATTTAATGTATGTTGTGCAGGTTGTGTGTGGTTGGGTGGGAGTGATCTGTGTGCATGTGAGAGACTGGGGTAGACTCTGTGTGAGTCTAATTTTAAATTTCATGCATTCGTGCATTCCAAGCGTAGCTTTTAATATATAGGACTAAAATTATCCATCCATCCAAATTGGCCATCCGGAAAACAAAAATAACTTACACTGAAAAATAATTTCTGACTCAGAGACTCACTCAAAGATGTCCAGTACATTTAATGTGTAACATCTGGCACATCTGCAAGAAGTATTCACGAAAGGAGAAAAAAGCATGGGGGATTTGTGTTTGCTTTTAAGGCTAACAATACCTGTCTTAGCAGAGTCCATCTGGCTCGGGCGACATCAGTGGTACCACAGGTCCCATCCCCGGAGGAGCGGGAATTATCTATGCAGCTGTCTTCATTAATATTTTTACCCAAAGGCGAAGCCGGCTCAGTCTTTTTTGCTGTACCGGTGCTCCTCTCCATTTTATCTTCGAAGTTGTGGTCAGCAGTAAATCTGTAAACTAATGTACTGGCTGTAGAGCCGTCACAGTTATCGGTAGCAATGTGGTAATACAAAAATAAGGCTTTTCTGTAAATTACACCAACGCAAAAACGAGCGCAGATTTGGCTCGACAGTTATCACCTGTTACACCCACAATGGTTGCATGCTACTTCCGTACACTTTTGGCACTCGAGACATAGCAATGGATTATCGAAATAATCATGCTCGATTTTCAGTTCATATAAGAAAGTGGCGCGGGTCCTCTTATCTCAGTCACTCTCCCGAACTCCATCATAACTTTGTTATCATAACTAAACTGACCCTATCATTACCTAACCAGTTATCTCTGCCTACTCCCAACTCTTGGAATATGATAGCTGCCGTTGTTAGCTGAGCACATCTACATTTGATTACTTTAGTCTGGCGCTGCTCGCTACGTCATCAACGGCAGGCTTTGTTTAGGAAATCATACACGTGCGTAGAATTAGCTCACTACTGTCAACGGGTTAACTAACGACTGAATTACACATTCATAACACGAAACAGTTGCTAATGTCGAAAAATAGTGATATTGATTTTCATATGAAATATGTTTATAGTCGTGGATTTGACCGACACTACTTGGCAGTGACAGCTAGCTATTTAAAAATCACTTAAACACAACTATAATCTGTTAATTTAGTGAATTAAAACTTCGTAATGGCCGCTGTCTCTTCT
The DNA here is from genome assembly GCA_032362345.1 of Sandelia bainsii. NCBI lineage: Eukaryota > Metazoa > Chordata > Actinopteri > Anabantiformes > Anabantidae > Sandelia > Sandelia bainsii. Next base: position 3,389,771 of record JAUMHL010000008.1, on the reverse strand, counting down.
CTGATGTGTACTCGTGTCTTTACACCAGCTCGGCTAAATCTACGGTTTAACCGACGGATAAGATGGCTTTCCCTGTCCATCCAACGTTGTTACTCGCCGGTAAGGGTGTTCAGTTAACATTAAGGACGCTGTTTTTACTCACCTTAGGTTCGGTGTAAGATTACTGACCTCCTCAAGTCATCCATTATTCAAACGGTGTCTTTTCACCGGGTTGACAAAACTGGTCTTGTAGGAGCCGCAGATAAGAGCATGGTGCTGAAACTGAGCTCATCTGGAAAAGGCTCAGTGCACTAACACGAATGGACACATAAGCACATGTATAGTGTAATGAATACGCTGAGCTGTCATCTATGTTTCCACTATTCCTGTCATTATTTCCAAACAGCTACTGAATGAATTTAAAATTTTAAATCAGCATATTGTCAATCGCCATGTTTGTTGAGTTCACATAGCCAATCCCTGCAACCACCCAAAAATACATAAAACATATAGCGCCACCAGGGAATTGTTTAGGAACAAAACTGGGGTAGAAACATGAAAAGGAGCAATATATAGACCACGAAATGAATTTGGCCCAAAAGTAAAAATTTTTCCTTCTATAGTTTGCATCAAAAACTTTTGTCATAAAAACTAATGTCATAAAGTACTATAGGTAATCTAATGTAAATACAGTTCAAAGCTCATTTAAATCACTTGACGTTTTATTATAATCAGTATATCAGCAAACTGTTTATTGTGTGTGGATTTATCAATTCCATCTAAGGTCCTGCAGTGTGCCACAAAATATACATTGGTCTGCACCAGCCATTTTTTGCAGAATGTGTATTAACATTAACTAGGGAAGGGAAAAATGGCATTAGCCGCTGGATACAATATTAAAACAAACATCTTTAATTCATTCAACATCATTCTGTTTTAAAGAAATAAAATACTCAAAAATAAAACAAAACATATCAATGCTTAAGACTAACTAAAACTTATTTGGAAAAAAAGGTAATTGTTGCATATTTCATTTTTGACATCGCACTCTCACTTATCACCAGTTCACTTTTTATTTGCTTCTTCAGCCATGACAGATCTATTTTTGACATTGTCAAAATACCAGAAACCAAAGCTGCACACTACTTTAAGTCTGTTTTATTTCAGGATCCTCCAAACTCATCATTTGATCATCTCAGCTCTGGACTTGAGAGGTACAAGGACATGCAGAAGTATTTTAGAAGGAGACTCAGAGCAACGTACCACAGGTTCTCCAACATATCTGATCACTCAGTGGTAAGGCCTTCTGCTTTGGATTTAAACTGTTTTATTATTTCATTGGGGCTGGTGAATAATCATAAATTACCCTTCCAACCTGATGCATGAGTATAGCAATCAGGTTATATATTCAGTATAACCCATCTCTTAATGTTCAGTGTTTAACATTATTCATCACTGTGGTGTCATGAACATGGGTGAGGGAGGATTTTGCAAGACTTCAGCGGCAGGAACACAATGAGGCATGTCAAGGAAAGTCAACATTAATTTAACATTTCACTGTGATTTCTCAGGTCTGTGGACGTCACCATATGTATGTTTTTGAAGATGAAGGAATCTACAGAGTGGACAAGAGACAGAGTAAGCAGAAAACCTAATCACAGCTTTTTAAGATTATTCACTTTATTTAACATGTCACACAGTTCACTGTAATAGTTTGATTATTAATGTTTACAAGTCTAAAAGCCTGAAGCTTAGGAAGCAATTACTGAAGTTAAATTGCAGTACCCATTTTTAATATAACCCTATTTCCACTTCTGCAACTTTAACTTTTTATCTCATGCATTATTAAGAAGAGTGACATTGCCGCTTTTGTGAATGATTCAGTTTACTCTCTTATTTGTAGGTGAGCCAGAGCAGGTGCTAGATCTAGGACAAGTCTCTGGAGGGGATGAGAGGACGGGACTTGAGAATGAAGAGAGCAAACAAAGAGTTCAGTGGACCATTCAGAGAATACGTCTGTCCCCACAGGAGAAGCATCTTGCTGCCACTCTAAAATCTAATCACAGAGAAGAGCTGAGGTGAATCCGAATTAAATATACAAAAGACCATTGGCTTGGCAGCAGTCTTTTATTTTTACTTGTAAAACTTCAAACTGTTGAAGTTACTAAATGGGTTATTGTGCTGTGACAATCCAGGTGTGTGGTTGTGAGACTTGAAAGAAGAAATTCTCCTCCTTTGGATCCCTCACACATCATACTCACGCTGGACAAAGTCTTCAGCTTTGGTGTGTTTTACATAGTTTGCACTTGTAAAAAGTGTATTTCTGTAGCAATAGAGGTAATAGTGCACTTGCAAAACTAAAAAGATATTTGTATGTATGTCTGTGTCTGGGTAAAGAGTGGGCCACAGATGATGTTCTGTTTTACACAACTCTGGAGAGTTTACGCTGCAGTGAAGTGTTTCGTCTGGACCTGACCTCCAGTGGAAGCAGGATAACCTCTGTGTATGAGGAAACACTGCCTGAGTAAGTGTAAGTAATGTGACATCTTAGCTGTCTTTGCGCACACCAAGTCTAATTGACATATTGTATCTCCCCAGTGTGTTTGTGGAGGTTGCCCTTTCCAGAGACCAGCAGATACTGAGCATCAACTGCAACAGCAGGACCAGTTCAGAGGTGCTATTAATTGATACAACAGCATCCAGTTTAGAGCCTTTTTTGGTTCAGCCGCGCCAGCCAGACCTCCTGTACCATGTGGAGCACTGGAGAAGGTGGCTGATCATACTGGCTAATACGGGGCCTGGGCAGGAGTATCAGGTAGTGCCACGCAATGCATAGTATGATATGACTATGGGTGCATATATTTTACGGAAATTAAAATGTGGAAGTTATAATTACAACTGGGCATTTGTTCCACATCTGCCTTGGGATGACAGCCCTCTGCAACTGGAAGTAATTGGACCCTGACAGCAGTTTGCAGTTTTACATTTGGAAAAAGAAAAATATTCAAATAAATGTTTTATGTTTTAATTGTAACATATATTTTTATTTTTCTCAGCTGAAGAGATTTATCCTTCTGTATGCTCACCAGGTCATACAGGCTCCTCTCTCAGAGCCACACATGGTCTCCTGGGTCTCACTGTTTGCCCCTAACCCTGGGACTGCAGTCAAAGACATGGACGTAGTCGGAGATCACTGTGTGTTGGTTGCAAGAACACAAGCCAGTGAACTTGTCCTGATTGTGGTCCCGCTGACATGTCCCAAGGAAGCATACACTCTACAGGTCAGTATGTCAGAAAACTCTGTTTGAACTCTAAATTTTCTCGTACTGTATCTCTTACTTACTTATTTCTTGTGTGAATGTACTGTATGTTGCTTCTTTTCCTTTTTGCTTGTTAGTCTTGTTTTTCTATTGTTCTATTATATAATATTTTGCTCTTATTAATTATACACTCATTCTCAAAGCTCCCTTCTTGGGCTTGTGCCATCGAAACCAAGAAACCAGCTCTGGTAGACCAACACAATGTGTTAGAATTCCTGATCTCATCTCCAGTCCACCCACCAGTGTCCTACTGTCTGTACCCTGAGGACAGGCTCCTTTTACCAGGCACTGAAGTTGACAGCCCCAGGAATTATATCACCACACGCTTACAGGCCTGCAGCAAAGTGAGAACGCTTGACATATAAGACACATACACACACACTGACACAGTATCATCCTGTAGGTAAGCATTTTCTATCAGACTCAGTCTCTATTGATAAAGTTCTTTTTGGCAACTAGCCATCAGACACAGAAGACCTACAGACATACACCAGCAAATGATGAAGTTTGCAAAACTTTAATTTCAAGATGGTTTGTTTCAAGGTCATTTAACATTTTGGGAACATCTACTCCTTACAGTCTCCAGAATAGTCTCTCTGCCTGTCCTCTGTAGGATGGTACCTTGGTGCCAGTGACACTGCTTCATGCAGTTCCAGTAGAGAGTTTGAGACGGGCACCACTGTTGGTCCATGTCTACGGAGCTTATGGCAGAGATCTCAACATGGAGTTCTGCCCAGAGAAAAGGCTGCTGTTGGAAAAGGGCTGGGTTCTGGCATACTGCCACATCAGGTAACATATCATCTCTTCAGCAGTCTAAAAACTAATTTGACTGGCTCAGCAGTTTATTTGCTGACGAGAGACATACTTATGCAAGTAATATATGTCCTTACATCAAACTGGAAACTGAATTGGTGTTCTTTACCTTTACACCTGACAGGGGTGGAGGGGAGCGGGGTCTGTCCTGGCAAAGACAAGCTCGTGTAGATGGAAAGCCAAAAGGCGTGGAGGACCTTCAAGCCTGTCTCCAACACCTCTTCTCTTTAGGAGTCTCCTCTCCTTCACTCACTGCCCTTACAGCCTGCAGTGCTGGGGCTGTGCCAGTGGGAGCACTATGCAACAGACATCCACACATGATACGAGCTATCACACTGCAGGTAAGATATTCAGTGTAGAAGTGTGTATTTATATGAATGTTTTTTTAGGGCTCTTAATGTTTTTCTGTGCCTAAAGAACAAGAATAATAAGGAAACATTTTGCCATTTTCTAAGGGTTAAATAGAGGTTAAAGGTGACTCTCCCTGCTCATTACACCACAGTGCTTTACCACATACCAAACCACCACTTTTCCTATGTTCAGGCTCCTTTCCTGGATTTGCTGGGGACAATGGAGGATCCCAGCCTACCTCTGACTTTGGAGGACAGGGAAGAATGGGGGGACCCTGTAGGGAACCCAAAACACAAACTCAGCATCAGCTCCTATTGTCCCCTTCACAACATTACTCCTCAGGTATGGAGGAAAAATCTGAGAAGTTAAAACATGTTGTCTTCATGTATTACCACTTGCCCACAGCTAATATGTTTCCTGTACAACACAAGACTATAAGATCTGCTTTACATCCATGTCCCACTGATAGCCACATACTAAAAGATAAACCAAAGGCCTTAGAACTAAAGACACTGTGAATAATTAATAATATCTTCTACTTCGCACTATAATGAAGACTATTATATTATCTATCTTGTGTTTATGTATGTTTGTACCCACGTGAGAAAGAACTATCCATCAATGCTGCTGACGGCCTACATAAGTGATACCAGGGTGCCTCTAGCAGGTGTTCTCAGATACACTGAACAGCTAAAGAAAGCCATTCATACACACTTCACCATGAACCCAGATTCAGGTATGTGCACACATGCGCTGTCACACAGTTACACACAACAGCTTAATCATCTGTTGATCTTGTAACTGCATGTGTGTGCAGCATTGCTTGTTATTGTACGAATATGTGTTTGAGCACATCTTTCTGTTGGTGTATTCCAGCATAGATTTCCCACTTGTTCCACATACTTTCAGGTGTAATTTATGCATCATCAGTGGTTTTGATAGGGTAAACTCCCAGTAGTAGTGTCAGTGACCATGTCTGTAGAGTAATATACTCTTGGCTGTCTGGGGAAGGTGCTAACAGCGTTTGAAGTTCATGCCCAAAGTATAGCATAGGTCACCTTGTAGTATAGTTTCTGTACATGTGTGTGTGTGTGCGCGTGTGCATTTGTGTGTCAGCTAATTGCTCTAATGTTCCTTTAGACAGGCTCTTTCTCATTCTCACTTATAATCTGTCTTTACCACATTGGTTGTACACCATTTCACATCCCTCTCTCTCTCACACTGCTTCTATTCTTCTCATTTCAAATGCACACATTATTTCTCTTTTTCACATTCTCTCACTTTTCTGTTGTTCATACCCACACACACCAGGCATCTTAAGTGTGTGTGTATGTCTCTCTCTGTTCTCCAGAGTCTTTGATAAAGTGCTGATGGCATACCACATGCAGGCGGGTGGGCAGGCCCATTAGTATAGTAAAGAGATAGTGTATCAGAGCAAGAGATTAGACGCCACAGACAGGGAGCTGTCAAGGTCAAGACCGCACTTGACAGCCCATACCACAGAGACCGTTAGGGAGGATAATATGGAGTGGGTTGAGAGGAGGGAGGGTAATATCAGATGGGGACATAGTCTGGAGGAGAGAGAGAGAGAGAAAAGCAGCAGAGAAAGTGGGCTCACACAGAGAGAAATGAAATGTCTGAGAAAGAGAAATGTCTGAGCAGAAGTTATAAAGATTAGAGATCTTCTTTTCCTCCATTCATCCTTTGACCCTTTCTCCCTGTTTATTTTAGAACGTGAACAAGCGCCAAACATAGTTCTGAATATCCAACCTGGAGCAAATCACTTAGGACCAAGTGACTTTGAGTTGATGCTGGAAGAGGTATATTTTTCCTAACTATTTAAAGTCAAGATTTATGTGTGCTTCCAAACATATATGAACAAAAGTGGCTCAATTTGATTCATCTTTCTCAATAAATCATTTTGCATAAGTGTTTTAAAGCCTTACTGTAAAATATACTTGTAGTATGAATATAATCTTTTCCTTCTCCTTCAGCTTTAAAACCCTGCTTTAGTGTCCCCAAGAGGTTACATACAACCAGTTTAAAAAGTTGTATTTACTATCCAAATCACTTGTGACAAACTTGTCACACAGCTGTATTGTTGTAGTCACCAAAAGCTGAACTGTGCCTGATTAACCAAAGAATCTCTCTTGTAGGTACCATGTTAATATAACCTTTGCATTTTAAATCTAACCCAACTCTTTCCTCGCATTATTAGACTGAGAAAATTGTCTTCTATTTTTTTTCTTTCCAACACAGGCAGCACTCAAACTAGCATTTCTGCACACAGAGCTTTTCATAGACCCCTGCCAGGCTCCACGCAAGCGGAAGAGATATTAAGGCTATCAGAAAGCAGTAAGGAAACCAGCAACAAAAACCCAAACATCTACTAATACTCCACTACGATGACAGTTTTACTCTTTAACAATACCAGTGGAAGAGAAGTGGAACATCAACAATGAATGGAACTGCAATGGTTTTCTTTATTGTATGACATAAATCTCTTGCAGAGGAAACACCACTTGCTAACTGTAAAGGAATACCATTAGCATTTATAAAGAATGTCCATGCCTCCCAAATAGCACGCCTTCTCAGAGACATAGCATTGTGTGGGGTGCTTAGGATTAAAACGAGTGGGGGTGGAGTACTGAATCACCAAACCCTCTCCCATGTCTGTCAGGATACGAGACTTTTGCACTATATTGCCATTGTTGACTTTGTTTGTGCTCATCAGCACTTTCAACTGGTCTGGTAACTCCTGAATCCAGGAAAGATCTGTGATGGCAGATTCTTTTCCGAAGTTAAGAACCAGGAGGAAAGCTTCATTCAGCCCATCAAGCTCTCTGAGGTAAGAGAAGACATTGGCATCAGTGTGGATATAGCAGAACCACCCACGGTGAAGCGGGAGCTCTGACTGACGCAGGTTGTTCAGGAAATGGTACTGAGCCAGAACAGAACTTTCATCTTTCTTTTGGACCTAGAAGAGAAAGAGCAGCAAGGGAATATGTGATCTGGAAGAACATAAACATAAGCAGGTTCTGGCCAGATGTTCCCCCGAAGCTAAACAGTACTAAAACAGTACCTCCACATTGACACTTGTGTAGTCAGGGTGTACAGGCAACCAGGTGATGTTGGTTTTATTGTTAAAGCCTGCGTTCATGTCACCACTCCACTGCATTGGAGACCGCTCTGGATCCCGACTGGCACTCTGCAGTGAAAGGGCAAGAATAATTTTGTCACTTCAGATTCTGACAATAAACGGTTTGACAGTTAATGTATATTGACACACAGACGTGTTATTGAGTATTTAAATGTTTTTTTTGTGTGTGCACAATACTGACTAAATTGTATTTGCCAGCAGGGTCTTGTATCTGACTCTGTGTGACATTAATGTTCTCCATGCCAATCTCCTCGCCGTAGTAGGTGGTGGGCGTGCCTGGAAGGGTCAGCAGCAACATGTTGATGACACGAGTATAGCTCTGACCAACACTGGAGGAAATTCGAGGCCTGTCGTGGTTCCCAACCTGATAAGTAGCAGTACGAAAACATAAGACAAGGGTGCAGGAGATCCAAAGTAGGATTACAGTACAGTAAGATACACATGATAGCATGATCAGCAGAGATGGACAGACACTGTGCGTAAACTGTCACAGAGGAGTAAATGGGAGTAAATGATGCTATAACAGTCACAGAGCAGCGTACAGTGTCTTTCACTTCAGGCCTTGTGTTGGTGAGCTCTAACTGTGGCAGATCAGCGTAGCTCATACAGGAAAGAGTGCTCTGTGGCAAACAGAATCACAATCCATTTCTAGCTGATCCCAGTAGGAAACAAGTACACATTTTTGCTGTCCTAGTTATCAATTTTGGTGCTAGAGTCTGGAGATGCACACTATGTAAAAGTGTTAGTCCTTTTAGCTGAGAGATTCTAATTAAAGACATAATGTGTGCTCCATTTAACTTCTGATATACTTGTGATCTACCTTATCACAGATAAGTATTTTTGTATCTTTACACATGATTTTTCAGGTCAGTGTTACAATCTGCATTTCTACAAAACCACCAGCTTTCAGTATTGAGCTACTTACACAACACATATCCACATGTGGAGCCAATAAATGGAAATGTATGATATGAATGAGGACTCACCACCCAGTTAGGCCATTTTCCTTCGGGCATGTTGCCCATCCAGAGGTGGACCAGATGTTTAACCCACAAGCCGCTGGTGTTGTGAGGCAGGTCCAACAGGTAAAAGTTAAAGGGGAAGTCACTTTCTTTAACCAGCTGGGTGCCATAGTACATCATGGTCTTGTCCACTTCTTCGTAATCATATGACTCTGTCACCATGAACCTGGAGTAGAAAAAGTTCATGTATTTTGAGTATAATAACACGCAAGCTCAGCCAAGTTTGGTAACTTATCCTTGTGAACACTACTAAGCTCTTGCACAGAGAAAAGCACGATTGTCATATCATGTCAAACTTATTCATTAAATGCATTTATTTTCACTGTAATGGTGATTTGTGATATGTTTATATAGTCTGGGCTTTGTATATTGCACTACTATAATGGATAGTCAGCATGTTAACATTATTAATAACATATTCATAGGCAGTTGTGAAACAGTTATATTTCTCCCCAACATTGGCTCATCACAAAAACACAACAGGTGTAAATAATTTGTAAGTAAAACATTAGACGCAAAATGAATACATACTGTATTGTTAAAGTTCCTTTACCTGTATCGGCCAGGTTCACGGCTGTAGATGTCCATCTCAGCCCTCCAGTCCTTCAGCAGGTCATGCAGCCCCACCTGACTGGTGGTGTAGTCATGGAAGAGGTCCCACTCTGTAGTTACAGACTCCTGAAGTGTAATGAATATAAAGAGATATTAGATGATGTAGCAACCACTGGATTTTAAGCCTATTGGACTAGTGTCTCAAGTGTTATGGAAAGGTTTTGCATTTACATTTTGGAGTAGTAGTTCATTCCGTTTCTGAGATAGCGCTAACAGTGCTCAGAGCTCAACAGTCTTTTCGTCTGCCCACTGGGATTTAGGAGAGCTTGAGTGTAAATGTATTCCTTTGTTAGGCAAAAGTGCAGGGACCAGTTCCAGCCCAGGTATTTGGAAAATAAGTAGAAACCAGATACAGAAAAAGTAGAGGCCAAGTCATTACAGACTTTTGGGTTCAATAATCAAATAGTGCTGTTTTGTGTGAGGAATGTTCAAGGTTTTGTGCTGGTTTAACTGGTGTATTAGGTTGTTATAGTTGACATAAAAAGGCCAAAAAGACAGAATACAGTGAAAAAAACATGGGCCAAAAACATACTCCTGTTGCTTCCTATTTAGGGACAGTGACATAATACTCTTAAAGAGTAATGCCTAATGCATCGGGTTTTGAGTGTGTGTGGGAGCAACTCATACACAGGGACTACACAAACTACACACAGGAAGGCCATGAATCACATGCACAGACATAATTATAGATGCAGCAGGCTGCCACATGTGTAAACCAACTGCCAGTACAGCACATAATTAGCCTTTAAAGCTACAAGGGGCACTAAACCACTAAAGCAATAATGATAACATAGACACGTGCTCAGCTATGACTGGCTGAACCATATTCAAGGCTGTGGTAAAATTATGAAAATCATGAAAATCCCTCTGCAGAACCGTTACTGACTCTTGTTTTGTTTAATCATCACTATAAAGAACAACTTGGTGTGGCTTGTTGCTTAAGGATTAGTAGGTGATTAGTTTGGGTGGAATACTGCAGTAATGAGTAACTCTCGGCCGACAATAAGTAGACAGATCAGTCTACTTACTTAGAGTATTACAGTGCTATTCTGACGTGGTAAGTAAACCCAGTGACTTCTTAATCCACTAAAATATGCCTATTTTTAATACGGCTCCTTCCTCTGTGTAAAATACCATCAATCTCCATGGAACAAAAAAACTCTTTTTTAGGGAGCTTAGCTTTTCATGAATCATCACCAACTCTTTGAATTCCAAGAACAGCATTTTCTCCAGAAGGGTACTAGATGAACTTGACATTTAAGCCAGAGATAAATGATACACGATACAACATGTACAGTGTGAACCCTCCCACTCAGCTGTTGATTATACAATATTTGCTACACTGAATAGTAATGCCTAAGCCGAGCTGCCTCTGCCTACAATTATGCTTTTATGCCTCAGATCATTAAAATCTGGACTCTGGCATGTTACATAATTCAATTAAATAAACTCATATAATCACATAACCGAATTTTACAGCTGATATGCTTTAACTAGTCTGAACTTTGATCTCCTCAGTTCAGAGAAACAAGAGCTATCAGATGAGATGAGCACAACACAGCAGTAGCAAAAGTTATTCTTTGTGCAGTTTGTACCCAAAGAACGAAACCTAGAAACGCCTTTCTGACTGAACAAAACATCTTCTAAATACTGTTTGTTACTTTTTATCATTATTGAGAACATGACAAGCCAGATCTAACGTTTTGTGACAATCTCCTAAAAGCAAATTATGGCTAATGGTGCAATTGTTTTTTATGTTAGTTGTTGAAAACACAATAAATACCATAATTTAACAAATGTATTTTTTGTTTAATCAAACACAATTAAAAGGGCAAACAGCAGTATTCACAGAACTAATTGTATTTTAAGTTTTTTAGCACAGTAACATAAAGTGGTGCTCTGATCTGCCATTCAATGTGGATCAATTTTAAGTCCATATGAGGATAAACTACTAGGAATAAGCAAGCATATAACCAGTGCCCATTAGAGATAAACAAGGACTGAAGTCTACTGAAGAGGCAACACTCACTGGTGGTTTGTTTGGGTCCACCTGCGGTTCATCTCTCAAATGTGCTGCCTCCAGGATGTGCTTCACCGCATCCATCCGGAACCCATCCACTCCCTTCTCCAGCCAGAAACGAATAATATCCTAAAATAAAAATATAAATATTAACTACTTAGAACTACAGCTTGTCTACAATATGACTCTGAGATTATAGAAAAAATCAACTGAGAGCATGACCACACTGTTTAGTTTCTTTATACTCATTTCATAATAATAATAAGCTCTTTATTCAACAACAAAAAGACTATTAAGTATAAAGATGAACAAAAAAGACACATTCCTTCTGTTGTACTTTGTGCTATGTGTAGCAGCAGTTAAAAACACACGTGATAATCTAAGTTAATTTATAATCAGTTGGTTATCATTAGAAGACATCTAGATGAGAACAAGGCCAACAAAATGCATGTGAAGCATGTGAGAAGGAGCAGTGTGCGGTTGTGTAATCTTACAATCATCTCTTGGCGGACATGTGGGTTCCTGAAGTTCAGGTCTGGTTGTTCTTTGAGGAACTGGTGCAGGTAGCATTGTCCTCTAACTTCATCATAAGTCCACGATGAGTTCCCAAAGATACTCACCTGAGAGAAAGGAGGAGGGAAACCAAGTAGAAGCGGATTAGGAAGAGCAGACATTGATTTAAAAAACTTATCTAAACACTGTATTATTAATAAAACGTTCTGTAACCTGAGTGATCATTCATTTCTTAATTCTGATTCACACCTACACAGTGCAGTGAAAACGCACCCAAAGACTCAAACATCACCAAGTGGATAAGAACAGATAATCAGCAATACTAACCCAGTTATTAGGCTTTGGTCCAGTTGCATTGCAGTCGGTCCACATGTAATAGTCCTCATAGTGAGGATCTCTCATCCGACTCAAGTTAAACCAGCGATGCTGGTCACTGGTATGATTGGGGATGAAGTCCATGATCAGCTTCAAACCTGATGGAAACACAGAATGATTCATACTGTATGTATCAAAACACATACATGCTGCTATAAAGCCAAACATGATGCTCCACTATCACATCTACCACCTACGTACCTCCAAATGTTTACATACACAAGGGCACTAACACACCTTTGTTGTGCATTTCTGCCAGCAGCTCCTCAAAGTCCTGCATGGTTCCGAAGAGAGGGTCGATGTCCCGGAAATCTTCCACATCATAACCGAAGTCCTTCATAGGAGAGCGATAGAAAGGACTGATCCAAACTGACTTTATGTTCAGATACAGGAAGTGATCCAGCTGCTCCTTAATTCCTGCCAATACAGAAACACCAAAAGGATGCAGTCAATAGAGAGGAACTATAATTCCAGTATCAAAACAGGGTGGTATTTGTACTGGTTCCTTGATCGCCTTGCATTATTCCTGCAAACTGAAAGGACATATAGTTCTACAAGCAGCTGTATTCTCTTTAAATGACCATGTGTCTCTAAAATTATGCAATTAATGAATATTTTAAGATGCAACCAGTTTTTCTTTTAAATATTTTATTTACAGTGCTTTCTGATAGATCACTAAAATATTTATACCAATTTGTGTAAAACCTTTATAACGAGTTTACGGGTTTTAACTATGCCTTGTTCTGGTGACCGGAGCAGCCCAGTGGAGAGCAACGTGACCCTCGCACCAGCAAAATGTAGTATCCAAAGTAAAAATATTCATTTTATACAATGTCCCCATTGAGATTGTTTAATTGTGGAGCCCCCAGGATTAATTCCTTAATCTATACATGCCCATTATTATCAATATGAGGATTTCAGGGCTTCTCTTTTGAGTTTTCCAGTGAGCTACATAAATGAAAACACCTGTGTGGGTGTGCAGGGCAACTAAAATGCCAATTAATGCCATTAATTGGAAATATTTGCCAAAAAATTTAATTTCCAGCACTGGCATCACTGCAACCAATAAATCAGGACAAAAGCAAGTAGCATATAAGGAACATATAGAGTTTAATGAAAAATCTACTGACCTCCCTAATGGAACAGGATCCGTGGTTTTACCCTACCTTTGAGGTCTCCCACTCCATCACCGTCCGAATCTTTGAAGGACCGGGGGTAGATCTGGTACACCGGGGAGGCCTGCCACCAGCTGAGACATCGCGGCGACAGCGCGATCACGGTGATGGTGAGCGCCACCAGCGCCAGGGTGCAGGCCACCATCAGCCAGAACAGGATCTCGCGGGGCACTCGGTACCGAGCCTGGGAAGAGTACAACAGCAAGACCTCCTTGGGCATCCCAGCGTACGGTTTGACCTGCGTGTACTCGTCAGCCGCGTCCGAGGAGTCCAGCTTCACCGCGGTGGTGTCCTCCTGCTTCTCCCCGGGGTCTGCATTGATGGTGTCAGCCGCTGACCCACCGCACTCTGCATCCTGAAACCCAGCGTTTCTGGTGCATTCACCCAGCTCTACACTACCGGAGCTCTTTTTAAAACGCATGTTTTTTACACTTCTAATGAGGAAAACCTGAAAACAAACCGCGCTGGTGCAGCTCTCCTTCAGAAATAACGAGGGACTCAAAGAGCAGAGTAATCTAACTGCTCCGAGAGGGTCATAGTACACACACACACACACTTTAAACAGAGCACTGCCACCTGTGGAATGTGGGAAACTGGAGAGTTGGATGGGAATGGTTAGAGATTAGCATTTGTTGTTGCAGTGCATGCTGAAACCAGTGTGGTGGGAAAAGTATGCACTTCTACAGGGCAAAATTTATAAGGTTTTATACACTTGAATTCACCTTTAATTCGTGACTTGGTGTTTAATACATTATTCAGTACACTCATTCTTTGTAGACTATCAGTTAAAAGACATTGATTAGCTTTTTTGAAGTGCTGCAGGTTTTAAAATGCCTACCTGATGAACAGCTTGAAAAGGAGGATAAACATTAGCTCAGAGGGCCCTTCAATGTCTGAAGCATTAGTAAATGACATACTAGGATGAATAAAACTGGTGGTTTTAAATCATAAACCACAAAACAGTGAATTATTAATAAAAAATTGTTTTGTACGAGTTTTAAATCCAAGAACTGCTAAATATAATATGTAAGGAATTGTCTTTTCTTATGACAGAGCCATTTGAGGATAGGCTGAGGACTGAGAACAGGACTGTTCCATGCCACAGATTACATTTGCTACTTTTATTTACTAACTACGTTTTCAAAACCAGCCTTACAAAGTGCTTCACAGTAAAAAAAAAAAAAAAAAAAAAAAAAAAAAGATAAAGCAGCTACATTAATGAAACGCAACAAACAAAAAACATTAAAAACATCCAGACTTTTTTGAACTGACCTCCAGAGATGAACAGGATCCCTTGTTCTGGTATTCTGGGGGTCTAGTAATAATACCACAATGTAAAAGATACTCAACAATTAAAATTCTACATGAGCTAAAAGTACATAACGGAAATATTATGCCAAATGTTCAACTTGTTGGTCATTGGACTTGTAACAGTGAGCAGCTGTTAAATCACACAAAATCCAACAATCTTCTTTGTCCTAAAAGTGGATATTGCTGACTTCAGAGTTGTGTCCCTTGTCCTTCAAATGCACGGTGTCGTGTCACGTGTTTGCGTTTTTCTACAAGTCTGTCAATTCCACGCTGCACTGTACTGCATATACTACATTGTTCTGTTTATGTCTGGGTCTTTTGTATGAAATGGGCAAGCTTCTGCTTCAGTGTGTTGTTGGGTTTGAGATGTACAGGTATGTAGTATTTGTTGAAGATCCTCCTGAGTTTGTCAGATACCCCAGCAACAACACACTGAATGACCCAGGTCTCCCACTCCATTACCATCCGAGACTGGGGGTAAATCTGGTACACTGGAGAGAAACGCCACCAAGTGAGACACTGCGGCTCGAGCGCAGTCGCTGCAATGGTGAACACCACCAGCAACAGGGTGCAAGCCAAGGGTCAAGCAGAAGAGGATTTCTTGGGTCACTCAGTACCGGCTCTGAGGGGAGAACGGCAACAAAACCTCCTTGGGGATCCCAGCATATGGCTTGAGTTGCGTGTACACCTCAGGCGCATCAGAGTACAGCTTCACCATGATGGAGCCCTGCTTCTCCACAGGGTTGGCAGTAATGGTGCTCACCTCTGACCCACCACCCTGTACAACATCATAGCCCAGGTTTCTGGTGAAATCCACCAACTCCATAATAATGGTAGTCTTTTGAAAACACATCTTAAACTTTTACAAAAGGAAACCTAAGAAGGCTGTCTTTAGGTCTTCTTCAGAAAGACTAACTGAATCAATGAGCCAACATTTAGTCATCTAACTGCTCTGATCGGGTCATAGTACTCACACTCCTCTCTTCTGCTCTTTAATTTGTTAAGTAGACCCATTTCATGGACAGTTTAACCACCTATCTTGTGACGAAGACAACCAAAATCCACTGATAAACTGCTTATAAACATTAATAGAGTTTGACTATTTATCCTTTTATGTGAAAAGGATAAATAGTGTAGTAAAAATATAGAAAGACCAATAATGTAAAAGTGAATAGAGACTCACCCTGTTTAAATAACTTAAATAAGATGTTTTGTTTTGTTTCTATACAATAACGGAACTAATGAAGTCACAAATACTGGTAAACCATTAACAGGCCACACACTTATGTTAACAGTTACTATGACATTAAATTGCACCAGGAGCTAAAGTTATTCACCGGTTACAATAAATGTTAGTACTGATTCCACAATATATCAAGTCTGCAGTTGTAAATATTAATACTATTTATAAATAGATTGTGGGCCAGATGCCTGCCGCCATTCTCCAAAAGATTCATTGGACAGTTTCTCGAATAAATGAATTACACCTTACAAACAGCTTATAAATGGTGCATTAATCAGACGGTTTGTAATTTACTTGAGTACAGGACAAATACCTCAAAAAGAACCATCACATTTCCATAGTGATACTTGTCTTGCTGAGAGAATTACAGTATGGCTTCTTTTCTGAGTTACATGGTGATTTATTCCTGTATTAAAGGTCCTATTGCATGCCCTGGCACTGAACAGTGGCGTCGTGGGACCAAAAGTAAAACACTTCTGTTGTGCTCTACTAAACAGTGAATGATTACAAAAAGACAAATACTAACATTTAAAGATGCCCCTCAAATCCATCTTTTATTGACATTTATGTTCACTGTATGGTCTGTAACATCACAATAGCATAATGGGAAATTAGTACAGGGAAGAAAGGGTGGTGAAAACCATAAGGTGTCTCAAATCCTCCTTTTCTTTAAGTATTACATCACTGGCAAATGCACTCTAGCGTATCGTTACCTTATTCTGTCGTCAAAATGCAGCAATTTTAAAGAGCTAAAAAGCACTAGAGTAAATAAAAACAAGTGTGGGTTTTTTCATTGCCATCAAACATACGTCAGTTCTATATGTATGTATATAAACAGTGACTGAAGACTACCAAACGATGTGGCAAACAGTACCAGGGTTCATTTCCATCCTGAAAGAAGAACGTCACAAATGTCATTTACAATTTTGCCATGTTCCAGTTCTCACCTCCCTTCTGGCATCCTCAGTCACATCAACCCAGCCGGAGACAATGTGCTTTGTAAAATTCTCTTTACCTAACATGTCCTAAAATCAAAGCAACAAGGTCAGATTATTCAATTATTCAGGCATCATTAAACTTCCAGAGTCTCTTAAAAAAAGTGAGCACCCTTCCCTTGTGAGTCTTACATTCCACAACCAGAATAATGACCAAGTACTTTATTTTTCCAAAAATTAGGGAGCCAAGACAACTTGTTTTTTCATTAAATGACTGATGAGGAGAGAATGTGATGCTGCAGTGCTGCTTGTATTCAGTCCATGCAGTGGAATCAGTGTGAATAACGAATTACATTCAGAAAAATAAATTCTTCTTCTAGCCCAGTGTCTGATATAGCTTTAATATAATCTGAGGGCTGTGTTCAGTGTGGCAAAACCTGTACAATGTTTAAAAAGACAGGATATAGGAGTTGTCAAATATAAGATAATGATACGCATTTAATATAAAATCAGATGCGTTACATAACAAAAAAGACTGACCAACTGAATTTCAGTCTTATAACTGGAAAAAATAATGTCCAGCTATGTCTTGCTCGTTTCTCTAGGTTTTCCTTTTATCGTCACCTTTCATATCTTTCCTCTCCAACATTGTGTTCTACCACACTGAACATGGCCACATTATCTCCCACTTACACACAGAAAAAAAACACTCCTCCATCAATCACAAAACATGCACAGCTATAGAGATCCCCCCCCCTCCACCACAAACAAAGAAATAAAATCTATCATCCCATTAAAACAATGCAACTGCAAAAGAACTAAACATTCAAGTACCTATTTGTCATATGGCACCAAGAGCAACCAAGAACATTAACCTGCCAGCCACTCTGATGGGTTAACTCTATTTCAATACTGCCACTTCAGCAAGCACAACAAATTTGCCACTGAATGACTGAAAAAAGTAAGTGTTTAATAAAGCTTTGTATACATTTCTAGCCTATTTCAAATGCGTCTATGAAAAGGAATACACGCGTATTATGTGTTTCCAATTTGTCTATGTGCACAATTGTGCAAAAGATTACATTTAAGAAGCTTTTTCTGACAAATATTTGTGAAAATTTCATTCATTTCAATCATTTTTTAGTGCTAGGGTTGATAGAAATGAAACAAGACAGCTGGTCAAACAAAATAAGAGTCAAACCAGAGCTTTCTCAGCAGCAACCATCCTGTGCCTTCCAGGCAAAGTCTATGAAGGTAACTGGAAAAATTAAAAACAGCAATTTCAGTGACAGTGTGAACATAGCTGTAGGTGTAGGGCCAGGTCTATTCTGTCCTACGGTGTCCCTCCTTTACATACACTCAGACACCAAAAACATATTTCTCCCAATCAGCTGTACAATCTAAATTTCATGCACCCCTTGTCTTTGTCTTATCCATCCGTAATACAACCACAGTCACAGTACTCAAAAAAAAACACACTTAAAAACATGTTTTAAAAGAAATTAAAAAGAGTTAAATGGAATTTTAATTAATGGAGTTTTTTCAAAACAAAAACAGCATTATTTGTTTTATTTTTACACAGCTTATCTGACAGCTAGAAAAGGCAAACTGTAGCACAAGCAGAACTGTGTGTGTGTGTGTGTGTGTGTGTGTGTGTGTGTGTGTGTGTGTGTGTGTGTGTGTGTGTGTGTGTGTGTGTG
>JAUMHL010000008.1:3347204-3361192 GCA_032362345.1 Sandelia bainsii | reverse complement strand
AGTTTATAGAATAAAACAAAAATGTTAATTTTACTCAAACATAAACCTTTAAATAGCAAAATCAGAGAAACTGATAACTTAATAACTCTTAATTTTTTCCAGAGCAGTATAACAGACCACACAAACTTCACCCTTAACTAATACTACTGTCTACATCAATTACTTTGAGCATCATGAAATCACTCGTGAATACACAGTACTGCCGGGGCTTAATGGACGCAGTATGGCAAAGTCCTAAGTTTTAGGCTCTTCTTGTTGCTTTGCTGAGGTGCTGTCTTCGAGACACAGCTGCTACAGACAAGGTGTAAGACTCGAAATTTTATGACTTTACATAACCAAGATTTGAGAAAAGCTTACCTGAAACAATTACACATTTTAATTTTAGCTGCCAATATTATGTGTAAATCGAAAAGCCTTCACCTTCAGTCATGTTTGTAGTTGACACTTTATTAGCTCACACTAGTGTGATGAAAACAAACCAAGATTATGATACAGTTGTGCATCATGAGAATCACGAGTATTCAAGGTCTGCAGGTCTAAACAAATACATATCTCAAAAGCTAAAAACTTCTTTTACTAGGCAGTTACCTACATTAGACCATTTTTAGTAGTAGCATTTTCATTTGATTATGTTAAACATTAAATACTTAACCCCAAAAAATTGATATAACAGGTTGTACACTCACGCTGTCAATGTTAGTCATAACATCAAGGCCTTTTTCAGTTCAACTCAACTTATGCAAAAGAACTGAAGTCAGCTCATGAAAATAATCAAAACATGTTTTCCTGTCTGCAGCAACAATCTGATGTCAACTTCAAGTGTTCAAAATGATTATCTGATAGAAATTTATCAGAGTAATTCTTAAGATATCAATCATAAAACCCATCCAAATATTATCATGTGGCACAAAGTCAACAGTACTTAATCATGACAAGTTTCAGTATTTTTTGTTTATTTTTAAAAGGAGTCCAAATCGATTTCATTGAGATACAGCAGGTGTGTTTAATTTTGCAAACACACACACGCACATTTGGCCACTGATCACATATCAAAAGCCTGGGAAGCATTACTATTCCAAATCACTTGAATTATTACCTTGACAACAAATGCATTCACACACACATTCAACTTGTTATTTAAGAGATATCAAAGCCATGTTCACAATGACCAAATCATTTGCTCTTTCACCTGTGCGGCAACCACACACACTGTACAGGCAAGGGCTCCTGTTATTTTAAGGCTTATAACAAAGCATCAACGGTACACAGCTACGTTAGGTACTAGGACTGAACAATTAATCTTTTCCAAATCAATATAGCAACTTAACAGAACACAATTTTCAATTTATGCTGTCATTTTTTAAAATAGTTTTAGTAAATGCCATTAGGTTGGCAGAATCACTTGCCAAAGTGTGTGTATCCCTCCATACAAACACAAATCAAAATGCCACTGGGAATTCACTCAGGTGATAGTTGACACCCATCAAGTTACTAAAGCTGGACACTGAACAAGTGGTATAGCACATCCTCACATGTCCAGACAGCTTTAACAGAGCTTCATTAAGCATGCAGACAGCATAGTGAATAATAAAAAAAAATTTTTTTAAATATATATTTTTCTGGCAAGCAATTTATGAAAACTGTTAGCTAACACTAGTTAACAGATTAACATGTTCAGTTTGTTAATTTTCAGGATGGTAATGAGCTAAAATTCTATAAAACATAATGTCAGTATCCTGCAATAGTTGTTGCTAAGTCAAAAATATAACAGACGTCATATTCCCAGCTGATTAGAACTTATTACCTTAGGAAAAATTTGTTAAAAACACCTAGTTCAACAGCACCACTACTAGTAGTTCCAATTGTTTGGAACTATTTGAACCTCCATGGTCCACCATTGTTTAAATGTTCTATTCGAGTGAATGGAGATGTCATCACTCTCCTAAATGCACTCTGACATAACTTGAAAGCTGGCTATGTTACAGACCCAGAGCACCCACAGGTCTCAGACTTCAGACACACAGGGTAGCTTTAACAAGCTAACCGAATTTACAAGTCAGCTGCTGATGGGATACATGCAGGGCCAGATTAGCCTGTCAAACACAAACCATGGACTACACACAGCAGTAAACTACTACACTGTCTGTACTGACTCTTCTTTGGCAGCATGAAGTTCTGTATGTGATAATAAAGCTGATGTGTACTGTATTTGTTTGGAAAACAGTTGACTGTATTTGTTGCCATATATGAAAACAGACATAAATTAACAATATGATGAAAATGCAATGACGCAACATTATGTCTTATAAACAGGCTAATGGGATAAGAAACATGTTAGTGTAGCCAAAGCCTGGTGTCAGTGCACTGCAGATAAAAGGTGCTGCTGAGTTAAATTCTCAGTAATCCAACAGATGAATGATTTGAATGTTGATGTGTTACCAAAAGAAACATACAAAAGAGAGAAAGAGAGATGTTGGAAACAGATAAAGACCCTCTTGTTTCATCCTAAAAGTAGAGCTGGGTACAGCTGTCAAACTGACTACAGCTGACTGGCACTAAAGGCGACCTGTACCGTTTATAAAGAATTGTGCTATGTCTAATTTATTCACTATGAGCTGTGTCTGGCTAGTGTTGTAGTGATGGGTCGTTCGCGAACGAGCCGGCTCTAAGAGCCGATGCTTTGTAGAGAGCCGGAAGAGCTGACTCCCGTCAAGGAGAGCCGAATCTTCAGCCACTCTGCTAAGAATCCATTTTGATGCGCACACTATGGGGCCAATTACATGCAAAGACCGACTAGGATCATACCATTATGTGAAAGAAGGAAGGGAGGCAGACGCTCTGAAGACAGTGTAGTGGTACAAGCCAGGTACATGAAGCGACGGAGAAACTTAAATGCAAGTGTGTTGGGAAAAAGTCAATAAATGAGCAAAAATTTCTGAATGTCAACCTGCAGTTATTTGATTTGTTTGCTGTGGTTCTGTGCTCAGTTGTTCAGTTAAAGGTTTGATTAAAAAGTTAAATAGTAACACTGTATTTTTTTGTAATATATCAAAAATGTATGTGTAAATGTAAATATATAAGCCTTTTATGAAAACACTGAATAAAAATTTGTGTACCAACACACAAACCATTTATAATTGCTAAATTAGGCTAAAATATAAGGCTCCAAGTGATGCTAAATGAAGAGCCATTTGGGAGCCAATTCAAAAGAGCCGAAGCTTTGAAAAGAGCCGGACTTCCCATCACTATAGTGTTGCCCCTTGTCCGTTGAGAAGTATTATAGCCACTGTAGTAAACTCAAATCATCACAGTGCAATAAAATAAGTAGTTTAAGATTTAACGGTCACTAACTTAAGAGCTACTTTGATAAAAGAAATGACCCGAGTAGTGTCTGAATATTGTTTTTCTGACCTTGCATTCTACATCATCCACTACAAATAATTCTCTGTATAGTGACCAATAACGAATAAGTGAATAATTTCAAATTCACTTGAAGGAATAAGTAAATTACCATATTTTGTCTGTGACTCAATGTGCAACTGACAATGAGGAAAGCTTCATGCTGCTGAGAACTTTCCACAGTGCCAAAAACAAATACATTTGAATGCAACCATGTATTTTGCAGAAGTGCATGTTTTTATTTAGTTTCAATTTGTAGTTGACATCTGTGGTTAAAGAAGTCAACACTGTGATTATATGGTACATTTTCAAAATGATAACATTTCTACTAATGTCCTTATATTGCCATTTAAATGTGGATCATCTTTCCACTGATTAATTGTCCATTAGCCACATCCACATTTGAAACAGTAAAAAATTCAGTTGTTGTAATGTAGTGACCAAAGATTGTAGCTAAAATGGAATAAGTTTTACGTCTGAGTGAGGCTCCCGCTCTTTGATGACTCATCATTGAAGACACATCAGAAGCAGTCAATTTCCTGGAACAAGTGCTCTTTGAATAGACGGCTCTAGTCATCTTCAATGAAGTGGCGTCGGGAAAGCTAGAGCTGTTACATGACCACACTGTCTACCAGACTATAGCTGAAGAGGACGAAAGTAAATGTGTCATATAATACTGGACTGTGAATTTGTTCTCTGCAACAAGATGCATGTGTTTTTGTATATACCTGTTCTCTCGATTGAGAAATCTGGTATGCCATCAATTTGACTTCCAGGCCTCAAAAGGTAAGAAAAGGACAACCCTTTGCTAGGAGAATTAAACATAGACTGAATATGACAATGGAAAGTCGTTCCACATATGCATAAGCCAGATTTCATGTTCTGGTATCATTTTGGACATCAGCTTAAACAGAGTATTTATGCTGGCTGATTCTAGAAGGGACAACAGTGTAATCAGAAAATTAATCTGCAACTCAGTCTTTCTCTGTTCACTCCAGTCCAGTTCAGCGACCTCCCACTCTTGGAACTTGACAAATCTACATCTGAGTTATCCTGAGCTTCCCAGTTAACACCGTCTCTGAGCATATCCAAACCAACAGACACAACACAAATGTGTATAGGTACAGTAAATGCCTTTGCAGAGGCCCATAGAGACGGAGAAGTCATAGGCAAAAACAGCATGGCTAGGGCAGGATTTCACATCGAGCTGCCAACACAAACATGCCACTGATGATGCTGCCATTTCTGGAACACACCGTCACACCACCACACTCCCAAACATACAGCCAAACACACACCAACAACGCAATAAAACTACCCCAACAAGGCAATTAAGTTAATTTTTGCACAGACGTTTCACTGGTACAGAATCTTAATACAAAACATTGAGACACCTTAGTAATGAATTACATTACATAAACTCTGATATGTACATTGACAGTAAAGAATGAAATATGAGTTTCACAGGGGAATGGATTTGCACAAAGATTATTGTTCTACCTTGCATTTAGGGAAAAACTGTATGGAGACAAGAATAAACCAGCGCCACATAGGAGTAGCACCTGTTGCAAATATCCATGTGGTCACAGTTATAATAAACTTACAACTCAAATCAATCACTTTCAGTGTGGTTATAAATTAATATTGGGATAAACTAATACAACTCTATACCAACATAAAATGAAAACAAGAACCTATTTAGGTATAACGTGATGGGTATTCCATCACATTAACAGACACATTCACCAAATGTTTCGCATAAACAACATTTGCTATGGCATTCACTAGTTAAAACACTTACTATCATCAATGATAACCTGAGAAACTTACGATGATGAAAAAAAATTGAATACTGGCCAGTAAAACAGATGGTAACAACTAACGTCAACCACTTAACAAAATGGGACCCCAGCATGTTAATAACTAGCGCAACATCTACAGGACGCTTATCATCATCCTCACCACCAACACCACGACGAAGACACTTACCTACACATATACTTTTGTTTTTATGACCCATAAATAACGTTACCGAGCTAAGAGCCGCCTCTCTCTAACTGAAAACGAGGCTAGTTGTGTTGCTAGCTAACCCTTAACGTTAGCGATGTTCACAGTTGTAAGTGTTGCCTACACGTTAGCTGGTGACTAACTTAGCCAATGTTCGTATGAGATGTTTACAAGAAACGTTGCTTATTCAAGGTACCACGCGTTACTTACTGTGCAGGAAACGAAGTATCTCTATCAGCCCTTCTTGTTGTGATGTCGGTGCCAAGTATGTTAAAGTACCCAGGCTTGTTGTGATAGGCTTAGACCTCGTTAATGTTAGCCACTTTCGTTTCTTGGCCCCTGCTCGTCAGCTAGCTTTGATTAAGCTAGCCAGCATTTCACACGATCAGTTCTCCTTTCAGCATGTCTCTGCATCGGAATAAGGCTTGTATATACATGTTTGGCAATGTAAACACAAAGAACGACAAATAAATAAGCGCTAAGTAGGCTGTCTGCAGAAAAGAGAAACTCTCGTTTAGGTAAGATATATCTATGATTTGACCACCTAGCTTATTTTGGCTAAAGCTAAATGTATGAGGTAAATGACGTTCTTTTTCTACATCCAGTTCGGGGGCGAAGCTATCCTTCCGCTCTCTTCTATGATTGGACAAACGCCGAGTCGAAGCTGAGATATGATTGGCCACATAACAAATCAATAAGACCTCATCTCTGACATACTGTAGACGTTAGAAGGGAAGTTGTGTGGGAGAAATTATTTCCAAACAACACACACAAAGCATCACTGTCAAATCCTTCATAATATTAATTTGCTAAGTTTTGACTTTTTTTTTTTTTTAAACCATAATCAGAAATGACAGTCTTCTTCACAAAGGTGAAATGATGTTCACAACAAAAACATAGTGTTAGATTCACTTGTCAGGTTTATACTCAGATATACTATCACACCTATATGTCACTATTAATCTAATTATGCACAATATATACACACAGACACTTGCAGATAAACGTAATTGATTTTATTTTTATGGTCTTGTTGTTTTATGGTCATTTCGTTTATTTCCTTTATGTTTTAACCTCTATTTAAAAGCCCAACCAGGGATGGAGATTGCACTACTTAACTATATCTGTATCAATCTGTATGGTCGCTGCCAGAGAATGGTGTACTTCATGTTGATTGTGTCTTGTTTTCTCTGTGTCATGTGCTACTATACTGCTACATAAACAATTGCTCCTAGAGGACAATAAAGTTATTATTGATTGATACATAAATTAATAATTACTTAAAAAAACACTTAAAGGAGGATTCATGGGAGAGGGAAAATGAACATTCTGAAAGACATTTTTCTTCTCTCTAATCTTTCTCACATGGAACATTGTTATTGGCATATCCAACTAGGAGGCTACATGAGGCAAACCAGAATGCACTGGAGGCATTAAACTATTTATACTACCACTATTTACAGTTATTTATACTATCATGCCCAATGTACTCCAGTCTGGCTCACAGTCAAATAGGTTTCCTGTCCTTTCCCTGAGGTATCACAACTTAGCAAGCAAAATAATGTTCTTATTAATGGCTTATAACAAATATCTAAATCAAAAGCAAATGAGGCATTAGCAATTAATAAATTCATTCATTACATCTTATAAACCCTTTATAAATTGTGACTGTACAGTGTGATAACATAAGTGCCAGCATCTTTGTGCCAGATAAGTGCCAGCTTGAGTAGATCTGCTCCCATACATCTGAAGCTCCTACACAGGGCATACCACAACTAAAAGAAACTTAGGTAATGGCATGGTAGGGTCAAATGCAATTTGGACATCAAGCATCCACTTTCTTTTGGTGCCTACATATGTTATCTACTTTCTTCCAGGCACTATGTGCTCTATTTCGCTTTCCTGATCTATGCATAATAATTTATGTAGTTCTATTTAGTCTTTACGAAGAAGGCACAGGCTGGAGGCTACAGACTTTTAAAATAACCCCACTGAATGTTTTTGATATTTAAGATCAAATACTACAATACAAAATATTCTGACTGCAACTGAGCATAATTATCTTCCTCATCAGAGGGGTTATCAAAGCAGATAAACTACTGTATGTCATGTTTCACAATGCAATTACTGTTTTGATATGTGGTGGTGAGCATCATACACATTTAAAAAATAAAAATGTCAAACCACTCATTTTAATGTCTGTCTTTGTAAATGGTGTACTGAGCATGATGCCATCATGTTGGCACCTGTGTGTCTGTGTGTTTATAAATAGTTCGGAACACTTCACATACACTATCAATAATGTATGTGACCATTTAGTGAGTATGTAATAAACATCATACCCGCATCAAATGTTCCTGTAGGTTAAATTGCATTTTAGAGCCCTACAACCAAAAAATATACACTGAGGAAAAATTGCCTTGCTTGAAACTATTCTGTACAGTATATACTGTTTGCAAATCATAAGTATTTAAAATAAATAAAGCATAAAAGCTTACATTGCAGAACATAATCCATAAACAGTGTTATTTATGAACCATAGCCTTATTATTGATTAGAAGCCCAGTGCCCTCTGCTTGACTCAACTCTCAAAGAATTACCTCAGCTAACATGAATGGTGGATAGGTGTGTGGCTGCTGTCAGGTTAGAGTACCATTATTTCAAGTTAACAATAATTACAGTAGCCTAACACTAAATCCGTGGCAAATTTAACCATGAAATTAAAACTAACTTTTCCATTACCATTATATGAAATGAGCAAGTTTTACTCATGTGTTGTAATTTAACATCTTAATACTGGACTATGATTTTATTTTTGTTTAAACACCACTCTCTAACCCTAACCCGACCTAACATACTTTTAATTAATACCCTCAACTCATCAGCTTGAGCCAGCCTGTATCAACATTGTTTCTGATTAAACAAAGCTGCCATGGCTGGCCCCACAGGCTTGTTAGGCAGTTGCATCTCAATGCCACAGCCGTCTCAACAGTCCAGTCATTATTGCTACTTAGCTAGCTCATCCAATTCTGCTAGTTGTTACCAATAATATCATACAGTTACCACACTGTAACCTAGTGACCAGACCTTAGATCTGCATTGTATCTGCTCAGGTTAAGCTACAGTGGCACGTTAAGCAATTTTACCTGAGAGTCAGGGCTGTTCCACTGTCCAAACACCCTCACTGTCCAGTTCCAGTAACTTCACTAATCAGCATTGTCAATGAAATAAGTGGCTTACCAATTAACATCCCATGGTGTCAAATTAAATTATGTGTGAGTGTGTAAGTGCAGGTAAATCTACAGGTTCATAAATTGGGCACAATAAGTGATTTAATGGTGCTTTTAAGATCAAGTGTTTTTCTTTTTCAGATAAAGAAGCTTTAATCACTACACTATTTAAGTATTTTTCAGACATTGCAAGAAATTTGTAGTGGGTTATTTTGCTAATATAAGTAACACGTGTCATATGCATTTGCTTTCTTTATTGACATGCTGTATTCCCATGTATTAATTTGCTCAGTTAGTTGAATAAATGTACCAATGGGTTAGTGACTCTTGCACTTGACACTTTTTCATTTTGCCACTCATTCAGGCATTATATTAATAAGAAAAAAAAACTAGAACGTTTGATTTTATGTGAACTGTGCAGTTTTCTTCATTTGTCAATATTTTTCTCCCAAGATCAGCACAAATTAGTAGAGTGAACATTGAGTTAAGGTCTCAATGTTATTATTCGTATACGTGAAGAAGAAATGAATGGCTAGCTTTGGCCTTCACTGCTTTTTCTCTGCTTGTGTGAATTCACCCCATGTCTGGTCCCCTCTGCAGAGTGCGGCAATCACGCCTTGCCTTGCCCTCCACTCTTCAAACACAAGAGCCCTTGAAAAGCTGATTTCCTGCTCCTCAGAGGGAGCAGGTTTCTTTTGTCAACTGAGGAGCCAGGTCAAAACAATAATTGTTGGCAAATCATGCCTGAAAATACTATGCTCATTTGATTTACATGTCATTTTCATAAGTCAGCTTTCCAAGCCTCCTTAACAGCTCACAGTGTTACATTAGGGCTTTATCAATGCTTATGAGGGCAAATCAATTTCATTTCCTGGGTATAGAGTTTAGAGTGTATGTGATTGCTTGTGTGTGTGTGTGTGTGAGAGAGAGAAAGAAAATGGACCACAACTACACACTTACACATACATATTAATGCATGTTATGTGGGGGATGCTAATGGGATTAGAGTCATTAACCAACTGTTTACTAAATGGGAGAGGACCTCTCTCTCCTGATTTGTCTCCAACTATTTCCCTTTGTCTCCCACTCACTCTCTCTTCATCACTCTTTATCATTTCCTTGGGGTTGAATACAAATGAGTGCAGCTGCCCATTGTGGATTATGACCAGACTCGCGTTCAATGTACAAATTCACATATGCACACACAGAGAAAACAGTGCATGTAACTATAGTAGCACTGACACATATAGTGTCATCCTATGAATATATCTAACACACACACAGATTCACATGTGACACATGTAATGAAAGCCACACGGAGATGCCTATAATTGTGAACATATGCTAAGACACACCCACTGCTACATGTTTACATGAGTGTACACGGCCTGTATATTAGTGTCAGAGAGCATGTGCTGGGACCATATGTTGCCGGTCATCAGCAAGTGACGTACCCTACATTGAGGGAACAGATGTCATAGTGAGAGTTGGTAAACTGGAGTGTTGCAGCTGTAATATTCTCAGGCTTTGTATACTGCACATAACTGCACTGTCCTGTTATTTTTACTAATGAAATATTCCCTGTGTAGTTACACTTTGTTCACATTTAGAACTAAAGTTATCCTTGACCCAGAAGATGCAATGTGACAATTATGCATGTATTGACCATTGAGCAGCACCAATGTAGTAATTGGGCATTAGTGCCTTGCAAAAGGCAACCTCAACAGCAGGCATTAAAGAAGTTTTAAGCTGCTGAATTACCTTCCTGCCCAGATTTATCCTGCCTGTCTAGAATTGAACCAACCACCTAGCAATCACTTGTATGCAAAAGTCAGTCTGCAGTCACCTGAAGACCTACGTGGATACAGAATCCAATGCAGTGAAGAAAGCTGTAAGTGTAATTACAGTGGTGTTAAAATGCCAGGTCATACAAAGGTGGGCCTGAGTTGGTAAATTAGAGCCCTGGCAGAGTGCACCCACTGTGCTGGGTCACACATGAATGGCAGGTGTGGATCATCAGTAGTATCACACCTCCATCTAGTGGGAGAGAGAGGTACTGTTATCAAACGTGGGATAGACGATGATAGCGAAAGGGGATGGAGATGAAGACAGTAACGAAAAGCAAAGATAAGTTAGCTGCTTTGAGCTGCATCAAAGGTCTGCACATAATATGAAATTCAAATGTCTATTCTTGCTATGTACATTCATAGTGCCAGGCACTTTATTTACTTTTAAGTAGGTGGACACATCAGAAAGACCACGCTGTAGAGTGTAGAGGTCTGCATGCTATTGTGCTCCTGAAAATATCTCTTGTACAATTCTAGACCCGTCTGTAATTCATTAAAACCCTCTCTGATACCCTGTGTTCTATACAGTTAGTTTAAAGCAGTTATTATGCACTGAAGTAACATCCAGCCTGTTCATTACAGTCATGAAATATACACATCTAGAAAAATATCAAGAATACTCTGTGGGGTCTGACTGCATCTTGGCCAGTGCACAGCACCTAGTGACAAGGATAACCTGAATAATTATTGAAATGGCAATAAACAGATTGATTCACTATGAGCTTTATGCCAAGGTGACCCAAGTATACATGCAATCTGTATTTTTCTGTGTGCTCTCTTGGTGATCTCTCTTTGATGGATATTGTGAGAGGAGTTCAGCTGGAAAAAATCATTTAACAAAGCAAGGACAATCTTCTTGCTGAGCAGGCACAAAGAATGCCACCACCTCTGTTTCAGTATTCATTTCATCCTCATCCACATCATCTGTCCCTGCTCCCTCTGCATTTCTGCCTGGCCCTGGACTGCAATGTCACACTGGTCTCACCCATGGGAAACACACCAAAGTACATTTTCCTGGGCTTTATAGAAGGATGTTCTTCAGATGGAGGGCTCAAGAAATGAAGAAAATCATGCATGAAGCATGAAGCAGATGTGTACGAGAATATAACCTATAAAACCAACGTGGTTTAACTTAGACTTAAGTACCACACCTTAATCTAGAGTGCCTTGTAATTATGACCCTGTCTCTAACCTTCCATTCTTTCGAAAAGTAGTTGCATATAGTATTTTATTCCCCATTTATCTGTTTTCAGGGCTTTTCCCTGCATAGGACTTAAGCGGTAAATCATTCAGATTTCACCTCTTTGCGTCGCTTACTCAATTCTGCTTTTTTATGGGAAAACCCAATTTGGCATCATTGGTCTGACTCTTGCTTGTCTATAAGGACATGGTGTGTTTTCTGTAATAACACTATGAATTATGAAGTACCCTGGGGCTCTGTTGTTGGCCTTATGTTTTTCTCTTTTCTTTCCCACCTGTTGGCCAAATACATTGTGATGGAATTAATTTCAACTGCTATGCTGATGATAGTTGACTGTATGTACATGTAAAAATAGGGGACATTTCTGAGTTGATTTAATTATAGTCTTGCTTGTCTGCAGTGAAAATGGATGTCACATAACTTTCTGCTGTTTAATGCAGATTAAACTAAGACGATGGTCATTGGCATTGCCCAACACAGACACCAGTTTGACTGAGCACTAATGGGCTGACTAACAAACCAACCAAATGAGAGATTCAGTTCATTCAATTCAACCAGTTTCACCCATATACTGTCAGTGTGGTACTGTGAGAACCTAGATCCACAGTATGGGTGCATGTCCATTACTGATGATGTCTTTAAAATATGCACAAGGACAAACTATCCACTGCAGTGGAGGGTTTTTAGTGATAATGCTATGTGCAAAAGAAATGCAACTTTTATAAGTTCTGATAATCAAATGTGTTCAAAATATCAAAATCAATACAATATTAAAGTAATTTGTATGTTTGTATTGTATTACTGCACTTACTGTATGCAGTTTATTCATACTTTGAATTATATTTTATATAGTTATTATATATTGCAAAGAGACTTTTATTTAGTTGCTAAATGTTTTCTCAATTATAATTTAGTTACCATTCTACTTCCTATTAATATTAATCTCAGTGCAAGTATGCATTTAAGTGTGTGTTTTTGTGTGTGTTGTGGTGTTGGCCCAGTGCAGTATGATCTAACAGCAGCTGACAGGCAGGTTTGAGGCCTGTCTCTAGGGTCCTCATTGTGTGTCTGTGTATATGTGTGTGTGTGTGTGTGTGTGTGTGTGTGTGTGTGTCCTGCTCTAGTGGTGTGTGCTAATTGGAAGCTCAGCGGGATGGGCAGCAGGTCCACTGCAGTGCTCATGTGTGCATGTAGATTAATACACATTCTCTGTCTCTGGCGCACACACACACGCAGCTCAACAGCAGCCTAGTCCGTTAGTCTTTCTACATTTAACATGAGTCCAGTCTGCAGCCTCTTCACTTATTCATTCCTCTTCACCTCCTGTTCAGCCACCTCTTGCTTGCACTAACCTGAAACAACAGCTGCACTGTGGCCAAATGGGATCTGCCCACTTCCCCTGTCTCACTGGACATCAGAAATGAACACACACTCTGCTAAGTAACACGCAGAGAAGAGAAATTCAAATTAAGTCATTGTACAAAAAAGTACAACAAAATTTACTGTGCCTGCCTGAGATAAGAAAAGATGAAAACACATGCACGTACATAAATATATGTAATAATTAAAAAAAGTTCCAATTACAATGGAAATGTAAGGTATAAGAATATTGGCCCAAGGCAAGTATTAAGGTACTCATTGCACTCAAGAGATGCTCCTCTGGGTTCAGGCAGAGGCAGGTCAGAAAACAGACATGCATCAAACCCAGCAGAATCACATTAGGACAAAATGGCTAGACAGTTTCTTCTGGAAGAGTGCAGACAATCTGGCAAAATGAGTGTGGGAGGTGCTGCTCAAATAGGGGGAGGAACAGATTAACTCAATCAAGCTGATTACAGGTGTAAAGTGAAAGGGAGTAAGGAAAAGACCAGACAGCGCACCTGTACTGATAGAAGGTTGTTGTTTATTATGTTTACATATTTGGAATAATAAAATAAAATTTAAAAGAGACCAGACAGAAAGTAGTGACGATTTCTAAATGGACCATGACAGCAAAGGTGGGGCAGTGGAGTTGCTGCCCCATTTGAGGTCCTCCGTAATGTATTTCCCAAAGAACTTGGAACTGGAAACTCTCCACTACCTCTACTCTGATGGTAAGTGGAGCATAGGCCTCATCATGTCTCTGAGTAAATGAGGAGTTCTTTAGTCTTTTTTATGTTCACTGTGAGGTAATTGTCTCTATACCATCCTGTCAGTTTGTGCATTTCCTCCCTGTACTATGTCTCGTTGTCAGGTTTCTTGGATTAAGTAGGAATGGACCCAATAAGCAGACCAGAACCAGAGAGTAAAATAATGATAGGAGTT
>JAUMHL010000008.1:3296875-3347104 GCA_032362345.1 Sandelia bainsii | reverse complement strand
GAGCTGAGGGCGTGACCAAAGTGAATGAGGAAACAACCAGGGAACCAGGATGATGGGCCAGGGAGTGTGACGTGACACTCGTCACTGTTCTTAATCAGACCCACTACTGTTATGTCATTTACAAATTTAATTATTGTATTTGAGGGCTAAGTGGCAGCACAGTCAGAAGAGAAGGGAACTGGTGATGCACTCTATAAGACAAGGGACAGGGAGGGGGAAGGGGGAAGGGAGGAGGGGTGAATTTGTGCAGTGGTGTGTGAATGTGTTATTTACCTGGAGAAGCTGGGGACCAAAGAGATGCGACACTCACCTTCCCCAGAGAGATCCCACAACACACACTCTCATGCAGGCAAATGCATGAATGCACATACAGTATACTGTGCATACAGAGAAGCGTACATATACATTGCCACATACACACACACACACACACACACTGTCTCGGAAAGAAAACTACAATACAAAAACTCAACCAGAAGAAGAGCTGAAAAGTGATTGTGGAGGTTTGATACAGTGATCGTTGGCTAAGGTCATTCTCAACACACAAAAACACAACTGAACTGATATTGTTGTCATATGAAAACACTGCTTTATGGGACTGGCATGAATAATGAATAAAAATAATACAACACTTTACCGATCCTTGAGGGAAATCCTCTCTTCACTTGACCTCTGTCAACCGATGTTACAGAGCAGGGTTAGCATCCCTGGAGCTGGAGTTGAAGTGTCTTTTCCAAGAACACTTCAGCACAACAAATTAATTAGATGTTTGTTTAAGATTCAGAGCATCCCACTGTCCTTCATGAAAGAGGAATGACAGTATGCTGGTTCTTTACCATGGACTTTAATTAAAACAACTTATTTAAAGTATTAGTGAGTGCTATGTGAAGTTAATTTTAGTTAACTTCATACAGAAGTCTATGTGTTAAAATATTAGGGAATAAGAATTGCAACATAACTTCAAAGTCAAAACGTATGCTAAATTCATTGGATAACATGTAAAATAAAGGTTTTGGTACTGTGTTCTGACATAACTCCATGTTGTGTGTGTGTGTGTGTGCGTGTGGTGTGTTGGGGTTTGGATGTCACTTACTTTACAGCATGTCTGACAGCCAGAATATGATCCTGAGACAGCGTGACAGCTGCTTTCACACCCCTCTCACCATACACACAAGAACACATACACAAACACAAATACATGCACAGTAAATGACAGCTTTGCCACCCTGTGACAGACCTGCCACATCCACCTGCAGCCAACAGGCCCAAGGATAGAGAGCTGGAACGGTTGAGGATAAGACGGATGTTGGGATTAAGAGTGTGACTTGAGGCTAGACAAGAGACAGATACAGGGATGGACAAGACACCAAAGGGCTGGTGGTTGGATGCGTGGATGTCAAAGGGCAGGAGTCGATCTAAAGGAAAAATGGGAGGAAGAGGTTGTCTGAGTGATGAGCAAAATAAAGAGAATACAGAGTAAAAAATTCTTAGTGAAGAAAACATTTGGCAATGAAAGAAGCCTTGGTGAGTCTGTGGCTGTAGAGCAGACTGTAAATTGAGCTTAATCACAAAGCTGCAACACAGAAAATTTTTTCTGACTCTGACTGAAGTATTGAGGACTTAGGGATGTTAGGGGGACTGAAGGGTGGCGGGAATCCAGCATCCATTGTTAAAATGCCTTCATCAGAGTGCAATGACAGGCAGTGGCCTCTTCAATGCTAACTAATGCGATGAGACATGCCTCACATTCCATACCCCATAACTCAGAAGAGAGCGCTGGATGTCATACATGAGTGTCACACAAACACATGACAGAAACAATGAGATAGAAAAAAGTGAGAGCAAAACAATGGGAATTAGGATTGAGCAGATTCCAGACACGTGAATTCTTTTGCCCATTATTCTGCTATGTATCATTATGTTGACCCATACTTCTTTTCCTCCGTACCAATTGCATGTCATGGTTGAGAGGACCTGTGTCTCCTCTGATGATGACAGGCGTGTTGTTGACATCAGCGTTGGATCATGCTTATTTGTTTGTGTCTCGCTGCCCTCTTCCATTCACTTCTCCAGCATAGTGGAATATAAAACTTTCTGGACAATCCTGCGCCAACAATGGGTTCACAAAAGGTGATAATCACCACTCTGAGCAGGAGAAAAATACAAACCTGGGATCCCTTTGATTTGATGGAAATAAGTAAAAGAGGAGATCAAAGCAGTGTAAGTATCAAAGATATGTCTTTAGTTTTCACATTTGTGTCAAACACTGTGAAACAAAGACTTCCATAACATTTCAGTGAAAAATGAAGCTGCAGCCCGTGAAGTAATCTCACGTGCCAGCAGAATTGACACTAGAAACTCTTCTCAGTATATAGGCTTTTAAAAATAAATAAATATGCATTGAAGGACTATTGAGGATGATTTTCTGTTCAGCCATTAGCAGATGCTTAAAACATTGTAAATGCCTGTGGGCTTTAACAAAGACTATAAATGTGTACTAATACTACTACTACTACACACACACACACACACACACACACACACAAACATACAGAATCACGTGCTGTGTTTGAGGGCAGGTTCACCGTAGGCCTTTTCCCAAAGCAGAGGTGATGTGTCCTGGTTCACTAATGTCAATGTCGCAGCCAGGGTCGGTGCGCTGTCAAACACACTAACACACAACCTTTTCCAGTTAACACTAACAAAGTAAGAGTGTGTGGTTATGTGCGAGTCCAAAATGCCAAGTGCCCCCGTCCCTTCTCAGCATCTGGAGGAGTTCCTCTATTGTGTGGCCTTACCTTGCCTAAGGTGAGACTACACAATAGAGCACAATAGAGGAACGTTCATCATGCAGGTATTCTACATTCAGTGTGTGCTGTGTGTAAACTGTTCTTTCCGGTTATTTCTCCTACCGTCTGTATTTCACTGTTAGTTGTTGTGACATATTATTATGCAACATTTGGCAGAAAACTGTAACGAGAAAAAAGTTTGAGATTGTGTCGATATGCAGACAGACTGTCTCTGTTGAGCCAAAGTTGACAGTGGACTTTTTCCAAGTAAGACACACTTAACAGCAATTGTTCAGACAATAAAAAAATATATTTTTAAATACTATTTGCGTGCATTAACAGTAGCAAATGCTGGCAAAAAATCTGATCAGTACTGAGACATTACATCTGCTTATCACTCTGCAGTGTGCTACAAAAAGAATTCAGCAGATGACTGAGAAGTTTTGATATGTGTTTTGATTAAGGCATGTACATATGCCAAGCATGATCTGACAAGATTGAATAGATCACGTATACGCACATGAAGAATAATTGAGTTAGAATACACATCAGGCACTGGACACAGCATGCGGTGAAGGAATGTAGGTGTTGGAACATGATTTTTTTTTTCTTCTGCTAATACGTATAGAATGATGTGACTATAACTGTATCAACGACACTGTGTGAGTGTGTCAGTATGTGCAGGAACGGTTGTTTTGTTGAGTTCTTCATGACTCACTCCTCATGAAGACAGTTAAAGATAGATAGAGGTAAGAAGAGAGTGAGGCTGATAAACAAGAGGAGACAAAAGATAGGATGTTGTTTTGACTGTCCTGAGAGGGAAGTGAAGCAGACAGTGAATCGGCCTACATCCATGTGGCATTCTGTGTGAGGGAAAACAGCTCTGTGTCTATCTAATTATTCATCCACAGAGAGAGAGCATGTTTAATGTTAAGTGTTTGTGTGCGCGCAGTATGCTATGGATAGTGTGCATTAAGAATAATTTAGATCCGTTAGTTTTGTTTTTGATTCTAGTTTGAAAAAACAGACAAACACCCCTACATGTTGCAGTTGAATATGTAAAACTAGTTACCAAGCTACCACATAAGACTAAGTTAGATAAATCTAATGCATGGTAAACAAAATAATAGATATTTATTATAATATATTATAATCAAAGGTGACAAATAATGGTTGAACTAATTAACTAAAAGTAATAGATTAAAAACTGAAATAGATCATAGTCAGTATGGATGGTGTTAAAACTGTTAGCTAAAGGTAATGAATAAATGCCTAAAATACTTTCGATTGCTCAATTAATTGATTCATTGAACAGATGAGAGACAAGCATCAAATGTTAAAGGCTGAAAGAGAAAACAGTTTAAGTGTCACAACTAAATGGTACAATTAAAGCTCAAAGATAAATGGATGAAATAAAGCTAAGTTGTGGATAAATGGTTGAAATAAAGTCATGATGAGTAAATCTAAAAGTCACGAATAATGTTTAAGATAAAACTAGAAGGTTGGATAATTGGTTGAAATCTAAAAGTCACAGCTAAGTAGTTAAAATTAAGCTAAATATCATGGATAAATGGTTAACATAAAACTAATAACTGAACAAGAAGTTTTGAATTAATGGTTGTAATGAAACTAAACTCAATGACAATTGAAATGAAAAATTATGGACAAATCACTAATAAAGACTGGAATAAACCTTTAAATTATTGACAAAGCGTTCGAATTTATGTAAAAATCAAGAAGAAATAGAAAAACTAATTTTAAAAGTCATGGATAAATTATTGGAGTGAATAACACAGTTTAACATTGGTTCAAATTAATCACGTGACAAGTGGTGTCAGGGTACAGGGTAACTTGAGTTCAACTGATTGTGGAGGTATCAGACGAAAAAGGTGGGGAACTAATGATTTTGTGTGTGTGTGTGTAGTAGGGTCTAGATGATGCAATGTCACACTCTTTTTTCCCCAAGATGACACACTTGATAACATTTTCACTTTCAGACACTAAAACTGGTATCAATCTCCATCAAATGTCCCAGAAGACACTCAAACGCATTCACACAAACACATGCACACCCCCGTAACGTATCCGAGCACAGTTGTCTCTGGCATTTCAGTGATTTAGAGCATCATCCCTGGTTGCCACTAGCGTGAAGCTGTGATCTTCACATATATGACACCTCAGCTCAACAAGGTTCATGAAAACACACACCCACACACACTGAATGGATGTCTCTGCTCTGTTTCTCCTGCCGTCACATTCTCACTTCCTGATTTAGACAGACAGAGACCAATCCTTTGGGACACAGACACACTTCTCTCTTTCGCTCCCTCACTCCTTTCTCCATTCTTCCCCTTTTCTTGATCTGCTGCTCCCTCTCGTGGGGATGGAGGAAGGCGGGGCCGGGGGTTAGACAGATTGAGGCGGGTGATACTCCGATACACAGCCAGTCTCAGGTTTGCTCCTGCGGGAATGGTGTGATGGAGAAGGAGAGAGGGAGAGAAGGGAAATAGAGGGGAACACATGAAAATCTAGCAGAGGTATCTTCTCAAGTCATGACACAGAGGCAGGTCTGGCTTGTCATGAACAAAAATAGAAAGAAAGGAAAGTGCCATCATTTTTAAACATATTTGTGGTGACATATTGATTCAATATATTGTGCATTCTGTGTCAGCCTGTGAAACTTTACATTAAAGGT
Source organism: Sandelia bainsii (assembly GCA_032362345.1). Classification (NCBI taxonomy): domain Eukaryota; kingdom Metazoa; phylum Chordata; class Actinopteri; order Anabantiformes; family Anabantidae; genus Sandelia; species Sandelia bainsii. The sequence goes on along the minus strand of JAUMHL010000008.1, from coordinate 3,341,620 downwards.
AAAGGTAATGATTGCTTGACATAGTAATCCAGAGGTCTGGGAATTGTATTGACTACACACACATTCCCCCAGTATTCAACCTGTCACTTAGTACCTGTACCTCCACTACGTTTCAAAATAAACTTGTGTGGGTTTGATTAATGTTTGAGTGAGTTTGTAATGCTCAGACACTACTTGTTAAGGGGTTTGAATGTCAGCGTTCCACTGCCTGTCTCTAATGAAGAGGACAGGCACATTGCAAGTACTATTCCCAATTGTTTTTTATTTATTTTATACCCTGGTATTGGGAAAACTCTGCAAGACACAAGTCAGTGTAAAAGAGATCAGTCAGTCAGTGCAGTGACTGAAAAATACTCAAATATTCTCAAATGCTCAAGACTCTTATTTTGCTGTATTTCAGACATTACCAAACAGTCCTACAAGGAAACCCTACATTAAAACAGTTAACATTTCTTAGTTAAAAAATGCAAAATTACCACAACGAGACAAAATGACAACCACAAATGACGTGATGGCCATTTATAATTGTTTTGTGTCTCTATCAAGATTTTCATTACAGATTCAGGATAGCTGTATTGTCAAGCCACCATATTTAGAAAAGCACAAAATATACACTACCAGTTAAAAGTCTGGAGTCCCACAGAAATGAGCATGCTTTTGAAATAAAAGCAGATTTCATCACATCAAATTGATCTGAAATACAGTGTAGACATATTCAAAACGACGTTTTTTAAGGGAATATTTACATAAACGTACAGAGGCCTATCAGCATCATACATTAGTACTGTTGTTTTGCACGTTGTGCTAATGCAAGTTTATTAATTTAAAACTGATAATTGAAAACCATTTTACACTGATCTTCTCATCTTTTCATGAAAACCATGGTAATTCCTATGCGAGTCCAAACTTTGACTGGTAGTGTAACTGGTAGCACATTTTGTACCAAGAAACAAGTCAATTAAAATGACACCAAAGCATCAACAGCCAGAAGAGAGAGCACACAATTTACTTTAGCAATTATTTGCATCTACAGAGAGAGAGAGAGACCAAATTTTGTGCTTTGATTCTAATCTAATTTGCATGTTGCATTTTTAGTTTATCACAATTACACTTTATTTGTTAGAAAAGAGACAGAGTGACAGAGAAGTGAGAGAGGAAATTGAGATAACCTGTGTGTGATCAAGTTAGCACTAGAAAAAATATCATGTACATGAAATCGCTGGAGTAGAAGGAAATTACTGGTGTAGTATACATATATTGGACCATTTATTTGCTACCAGAAGCACTGATAGATACAGAGAAAGTTGACTTCTGGATTGTCATGAGGTTTCTTTCTTCCTGCTTGTTTCTGCTGTCGCTGCTGTCAACAGTCGCTTTAGGTCACCGAGAGGCTACCGCCCCATCTACCTGTGTTTTAACACATTACACACTGCACTGCACCCAGCGAGCACACACATATAAACACTCAGAGGAAGCGTCCACTGGTCAATGCAGAGGATACACAGGAAACAGGGATTTGTTTATATGAATTGAGTGACCTGGCAAAGGTTGTCAATTAAAGAAAGGGAGACAGCGAGAGGAGGAGGGAGGCGAAAATAATAGATAAATAATAGATCCTAGAGATTAATTATTGAAGTAGTGCATTGATGCTTTCATGCTGGGGGAGCTGAGCTTACATTCCCGGGTTCATTCATGAAAAAAGGTACAATACATGTAGGAAAGATGAAAGGATGATGAGTGGGGGAGAAAAGGGATGTTGTTGCTATGTCAGGTTTCAGTCGAACTGCACCCTCTCTAACACTCACTGACTCATTCACAGACACTCGAACCACATGCATTTGTACTCTATAAGTCCTCCATTCTCCAGCTTACAACCCCACGCTTCTAAAAGTCTCATTTGTTGTGTGTTGCATTATTGTTGGATTGCAACCAGCAGTTACTTCATTATCAATACACCTAGCAATTATTTTCTTTATTACTAATGTAATAATATAGTTGCATAATCGAGATAGTATATAGTACAGCTAAAGTAATATAGCAATAAATATCCATAATTATTCCTTGAAACTCAACTTAATATATTCTAATGTCTTCTTTTATCTAACGAACAGTCAAACACTTAAAAATATCATTAAAAATTACTTAAATGATTAATCAATAATCAACATTTTTGCTACTAATAAATTAATGTAATCATTCAACTCTGTACTGTAGGGTTTCTGGCTGGTGGGGAAATAATAAAACTCACAGTTACAGGCCTAACAACAAATTTCTGCCCAGAGGCCCAATATAAGGTTTATCTGATGTTTCTAAACAATTTTATTTGATTGTAATTTTAGGCTAAACTGTGTGCGTGATCATCACCGTCACATGATATCCCTCCAAAACAATATAGATTGATTCTGTACACTTTAATGGCAAATATAGTACGTTATAGTATGTTTGACTGTATATGCAAAAGTCAGTTTGTCAAACTGAAAACCTTACCTCTGGCTGTTCACACAGAAACTGGACACAAACAGGCAAACCGGACATACCTCCACACACACAGTCTCGCTTTTGGGTGCCCTATAATGCCATTCTTATTATTTTGAGCTGACAGGTGACAGAACAGTCTACATCAACATAGGTCTACTGTGTGCACACACACACACACACACCCTGCTGCTCTACAGCAGATAACTTCAGACATGCGAGGGCTGGACATGCCCAAAAGGCAGAGCTTGTTCCCTGTCACCTATCAGCTGGTGGCAGACAGCAGGATGTGTGTGTGTAGGGGGTGGGGTGCGGGGTGTGCCAAATGCCAAACCTGTGCCTAGACTCATGCAAGGAGGGCAAAAAGCTTCGGCAAACCTTCCTAACCTGGATGAGATTCATTACTACATATCACCAGCCCAACAGCCATTACAAACATGTCACAGGGCAGCCAGGGAAGAATAAAGGAGACACGAGAAGGCAGCAGCCTACCCAGGATGGCTGGCATGGCAGCCAGGGGCGGGGCCAAGACAGCATGGCACATGTCGACCTCAGATCCCCCTTCCTCCTCCTCCTTTCCCCATGGGCTGTGACAAGCGGCACGGGAGCCCCTTGGCCCAGTGAGGGGTGGACAGCCATCTGACAACTCCCTACCTGCATGACCTTTACCATGCTTGACCCCCTGCAGGAGACAATCACCTCATAGTCAGCAGCCCCATTGGAGATGCAGACACACAAATGACATGCATAATGTGCGCGCACAGACTGAGACGGAGGGACAGTCTGTGAAAATATGTTTATGAGTCATTCAAATATGACAAAAAATAAAGGATTCTAGGTTAAAAGACAACTTTTTAAAGGACTGAACAGTTTGTTGAGATGTTTAGTTGCTAATTTGAGCCAACTCAAAATTAGACCATTCATCTATGTGGGCAGTATTTGTGGAGCTGGTTTAGACAACCAAATGGGAACAAAAACAAAGCAGTGATGGCAGCAGATTTGGTGTTAAATATATACATATGTATTTCATCTATTGGTGTTCTCCAGAACATTTTCAATCTGAGCCTGCATCTGGAGAAAGTTCCTCTGGGGTGGAAAAAGTCCCGCTTGATTCCTGTGAATAAGAAGCCAAGTCCCAGTGTCCTAAATGACTACAGACCAGTGGCTCTTACATCACACATCATGAAGGCTTTTGAAAACTGATCCTAGAGTCCCTGTGACCTCTGGTCAAACCTTCACTTGACCCCCTCCAGTTTGCCTACCAGCCCCAACTTGGAGTGGATGATGCCATCATTCATCTGCTCCATTTTACCTACACCCACATGGACAAACCTAGGGGCTCAGTGAGGATAATGTTTTTAGATTTCTGCAGTGCATTTAACACTATCCGGCCTGCACTGCTGGGAGAGAAATAAAAAAACATGCTGGTTGACACTCCCATGATCTCTTGGATCATGGACTATCTCGCCCCCAGTACATCCGCCTGCAGAACTGTGTGTCTGACACTGTGCAGCACAGGTGCTCACTTTACTAAATATCTAAATGAAGAGATAAGATGAAAATTGATCACATAAATCTGTTGTATACGTTTCCAAATGCATCCATGAGCGGGGTTGGTTACGATCACGAGACCCTACAGTTACACGTAAACACTGCGACTTTCAGTCAAGTACTACGTCATCAAAAGGCGACGTGGCGGTTAGACAACAAACGTGAAACGTGCAGCGAAGTAAGTGCTTCAGATATCAGTATTTAAGAAAGGCTGTCATATTGGCAGTTGATGTAGCGAAAGGTTTAGGTTTAAATCCATTTACAGATGTAATACTATGTGAACCACAGACGTTTGTAACTAAGCCATACATTGTATAAAAAGATTAGCTAAGCTATTATTAGCTAGTGTCATACTGTCAAGTTCATTTTGTGATAGTAAGGATTACATGCATCGTAACATTATTTTTATTTGTTCAACTTTTAGGTCACCTCTTTTACACACAGTTCTCCTTTGTTTGCCCAGTTCAGCTGCTAATGAACCCATTAATTAGACGGAGACTTCCACCGTCTGTGCGGAGTCTTCTGACAGACATCGGTCCTAAGGAGCAGTGGACTGACACAGAGACCGAAACAGAAACAGTCACCAGAGATGGGATTCTGCTCCCGTCTAGAGGAGCTGCTTGTGAACAAGAGGGGTTTCTCACACCAGCCAAGACACGAGATGGGGAGTCTACAGATGGTGGGAGTAACACTAGCAGGAGTGCAATCTGCATGTTGTGTAAATGTAAACCCTCTTGCTACACCTGTCCTCGGTGTAACTTGCATTATTGTGGTTTGGCTTGCTACCAGAGCCCAGATCACTCTGTGTGCTCTGAAGACTTCTACAAGGAATCTGTCCTACAGGAGCTGAAGAATATGGGGAAATCAGAAAGTGAGGGGAGAAAGAAAATGCAGGAGATTCTCATGGGACTTAGAGAAAAGGCAGAAAGGACAAAAGGGGGAATGGAAAGTTTGTTAAAAGAAGCAGGCATTGTGTCACATGACATAGACACAGGGGAAAGAGAGGCAACAGAGAAAGTGCAGGTTGTGGAGCTCCTGTCCAGGTTAGCAGAGCTGCAACAGTCTGAAGAAGCGAGTGCAACAGAGATTGAGGATATTTTCAGAAAGCTTGAAGAGATTGGAGGATGTGAGGTGCCCAGCATAGAGGAGACTGAAAATGCAGAGGAGCAACTGGACTTGGCTGATCGCTTCTCAGGTCTGGATATTGACAAACTTTCAGAAGAGGATATGTGGGAACTTCTCAACAGTAAAGAGAAGGAGACTTTCATGGGTCTGATGAAAAGTGGAGCTCTTGCTGGGCTGGTTCCTCTGTGGAAGCCATGGTGGGAGGAGCATGAAGAGGGAGGGCGGTCACTAGTGGAGGTGCTTGCCGAGGAAGTGGGCAAACTGGAGGGGGAAAATTCAGCAACTATAGATGAACAGGATGTTGCTAACAAAGTAAAGATATCACAAGAAGTTTTTCAGAAACGGGGCAAATCGGCTACAACACTGAGAAATATTAAAGGAAGAAGCACAAAGGAAATAAGCAAAGTTTCAGGTTCAGCAGTTTCCTCTGTGCCGCCAATTTCTGCAAAAATTCCAAAGTTGAGCTCCTTATGCCCAAATCCATCTCCCCTGGTTTGTTATGGTTTGGTCAATGCACTCTATGGCTACACCTTCACTCTGTCCTTCTTAAACGGAGACACTGACTCACTGATGTTTGAGTTCTGTGATATGATTCTTGCTCTGTCTGAGGCACTAAACTCCAGAAGGGTGTTCAGCTCTGTCCAAGAGGCCATAGACTGTGGAGAAACTCTCATTTTGAGTGGAGGATACCTTAACAAAGAGGATCCTCTGGCCTCGGCCAGGGCAGTGGAAGCTGTGGCTCACCTCTTGACCGGCAGAGACAGAAAGGATCCTACAGGATACTGCTTGGCTGCGCTGAGTCAGCTTCTCTCTGTGCTCTCCCAGGCCAGAACAGCCCTGTCAAAAGAGGGACAGGAAGGGGCAAAAAGACAGAAATATTTCCTGGCAAGCAAGAAGTGTGAATTCTTTCAAGCCTGGGTGTTGGACAATACACACCAGATACGTAGAGTAGCTACTGAGTTGTGGAACGAGCACAGTAGAAAAGAGAGTGCAAGGAACAGCATGAAGAAAGCAAAGACTGTAGTTGAGGAGAACTTGGAGAGAAGGAAGAAGAAAGGGAATAATAAGTTGATTGAAGAACTGAGCTAGTAAAGTCTTGCCTGAAAATGAAAATAAATTTGTTTAAAGTTATTGGTGTAATAAAGTTTATGAACTTATCACTGTAAATTTCAACCAGTGAATGTTTGTTATGGGTCTCTTTATATCATGTTAACTGGTCAAGCTTTGCAATTGTTACCCTCATTATATGTGCCATTTTCATTATTTCCCAAGCTCCCCATAAAACAGAAGAGTCCTTAAAAGCTGAAGTTATTAAATTATTCATTAATTAGCTGACTGGCAGAAAATAAATATAGATAGATAGATAATTTAAAATATTTTTCTTTTATAATATGTGCTGAAATCCTCCAATACTCAATTGACAATATTGACAATGTTTCCATTTTTCTGTTGGAGTAAACTTAAAATTTTGACATGTTTCTGGAGGCTCTGGGTAGTTGCCCATTTTACTATTCCAGCTTTGCACTAAACTCCTGGACTCCAACTTTATTATAAAATAGTTAAGACAGACCTGGTGCTTATACATTGATTTATCAATAACAATTTAATAATATCATAAATCAGTCACAGCAGATACTGCAGGTGAATAGCCTATTACTTTTATACTTCAAGTACACAGTGTATACTTAAGGCTATGAAGTAAAATGTTGGTTAATTTTACCTAACCTATTTACTCTGTATATTGAAGTTTTACTTGGTTTTTATTTGTAGTACTTTGTAACTGTATTGTCACTTTTATTTAAGCAGATGGTCTGAGTACTCCCTCCTTTACTGCACTCCTCATCTTGATTTCTTAGGCTTTTTATTTTATTTAATTTTTTATTATTGATTATTGCTCTGTCAGAAGCTGGTGAGAAACAACATTTCGTTTCAGCCTGTGTATTACTGTAAATACCATGCCATGTGACAAATGACAATAAACCATCTTGAATGTTGAACTGTGTTACGGTATACATATTTAAGGAAATCTCGCGATCATTCGTAGTTCTCGCGGTGCTTTTTTGACCCGTCACGTGGTTCGAGTGCCCTTCCTCCACGCTGCTACAGAAAACATGGCTGCGCTTTTGAGATCAGTACGGTTACTCAAGTTTTCGCCTTCTGGCGTGCTTCAGATCACTGGAACCAAAAGAAGCGGGCCGGCACTTAGTCGTCTCTACAGCGGAACTATTGGCGGAAGAAGAACTGGGATTTGTTCCCGACAGATTAGCCCTGCTTCGGAAAATGTGTCCAGGTATCATGCAAACTGTTAGCCGGTGTAGCTGTGATCCACGCGTGAAGCAGGGATGTCATTGAGGCTCAATGACGGCCACAGCCAAACGTGTTACAATTATTGTTACAAATATGACTTGTAGTGTTAAATGTTATGTGTTGACATGTTAGAATAGTTTTCCCACTAATGTAATGTAACGTAACGATGCTAACGTTGGTTTGAATTATTGGGGAATAGACATTGCCTCTCTTTCAGTCAACATGATAATCACAAGTTGTGTATTAAGCTTTTCTGTCATGTTTGCAGTTTATTTTATAAATTATTCCACGAAAGGCTTTTGTAATGACAGTTTAACTGTCAGCAGCACACTCACGGGGATGCTCCAGTTTTTAATTAGCCTTGTTGCATGATAGCTAGCTCTTAGCAGGAGGCCCATCATTAAAGATTAGCATAAGGATGTTATGCTGTAGCTGTAGCAGAAGTACTGGTCAAATTCAGCGTTGAGCATTTTACCACTGGAAGTACCAGAAGATCACAGGCCTCTGTGATGTTAGAAATTCTAGGTTGCAGCTAGAAGCTATGGTTTACTTTGCTGGGGCATTTTCTCTCAAGGTCACAGCTTTTGACAAAATCTCAAACAGCCTTTGAACTGCTGAAACATCCCCAGTTATGCCTGTGTTACTGATTTGTTTGCATTTGTGTTGTGTATTTAACACATCCCGTGATATTCGTCATTTAACTTAAAAAAAGATTAGTCTCACTTGTACCATCAGAAGAATAATTTCTCTTTATTCTCTTTCATGCTTTTGTATTCCTTTCTACTCTATAACACTACTATCGCTGTCTGATCCTCTACAGTCGTGTGTGGCCATATGCAGTTGGGTGTGCGCGTAGCTACGCTGTGGCTACAGATCAGAAGGAGGCCAGCATTGCAGTGCGGTCCAAGCAGGCACAGCAGTTTGACTGGGCTTTGGCCAAGCTGGACAGCTCTGTGAGGAGGACAGGTCGCGTTACCAAGACCCTGCTGCACCGCATCTTCCATGATATCTGCAGGACAGGTCGGGAATGCAATAATAGAAAAGAAATCTCTAATGTTGTTTCTTGTATGAAGTGTAGAGTAATAGCAAGCAGATGGTTAGTTCTTTTTTTCATGAACACATTCATAAACTTGGCAAGCTTAGACAAACTTTTTTTTTCTTTTTTCCTCCACATCCTTTCTTACCTTCTGTTAATTTGTGTTTGCAGGTTATCCCAGTGGTAACCAGGCGTTGTTGCTGCTGCGTAGCTGTGGGTCCCTGCTGTCTGAGATGCGTCTGGAGGAACGCACTGAGCTGGCACACCACATGTGGGAGAAGCTGCAGGAGCTGGGTAAGAGGCTGCATCAGTGGCGACAACATAACAATCATGTTATCTTACCTGTTGTCTTGCTGTAGTTGATCTTATGTTCCATACAAGACGTTCATAAGAATTACCAGCAGTGCTCTACAATATTTAAAATATGTTTTTGTAGAGAAGTTACTTTATGCTGTAGATGTTATAGATATATGAACATAGATTTTCACATTTTCCTCCCCAGGCGCTCAGTATGATGTTAGTCACTACAACGCCTTGCTGAAGGTTTACCTGCAGAATGAGTTCAAGTTCTCCCCCACTGACTTCCTGGCCAAGATGGAAGCAGCTAATGTCCAGCCCAACAGAGTAAATACCACAGTCCATCAATCACAACACTGCTCATCGTACAGATGCAGACATCCCTGTGAACATTCTTTTACACTAAATTGTTAAATGTTCACTCTTTAAAAATAGCTTCCCACGATCCACACTTGGAAATGAGCAGCGCTTTTGCACTGTGATGTTCATATACATTAGGTGATTTTAAGCTGTATTTATGTTGTTTGATTTATTTGCCCAGGTTACCTACCAGAGACTCATTGCAGCCTACTGCCAAAATGGAGATATTGAGGGAGCCAGGTGAGAAAACTGTTCAGCTCATTAACCAGAGTTGATGTTCTGCTGCAAAGGACCTGATACTTCATAGATGTTTGCAGGACATCATTCTCAAACGCTGATATTCAGTTGAGCTTATGGGGAATGCGATATGCTTCTATATTATGACATTTATTGATTGATTGCGGTATTTAATTCTTTAGCTGGTTGTTACAGCTCTTACAAATACTACAGCATCTGCATTTATCTGTACTTGCATTTTAACGTTCTTCTCTGCTTTCCCAGCACCATATTGGGTTTCATGAAGAGCAAAGGTTTACCCATCACTGAAGCTGTTTTCAGCTCCCTGGTGACAGGTCACGCTCGTGCAGGGTGAGCTGCTTTTGTTCTTTTAATTTACTGTATTTAACAGCACATAAGTGTCAGTGTTGGTATAACTAGATTTTAAACACACTGCCATGTTTATCACTGTGCAGTGACATGGAGAGTGCTAAGAACATCCTGTCTGTAATGAGGGGAGCAGGAATTGAACCTGGGCCTGACACTTATGTGTCACTGCTACTTGCCTATGCTGAGAAGGGGGACCTGGACAGTCTGAAAAAGGTGTGTGTATTTTTTCATGTGGTTGTTAATATGATGCTGTTGCACATTTTATGCATGCATGTTAGAAACTAATGGTTACTTTTCTAACTACTCCTCTTCACCTACTCTTCATCTCTCCTTGTTGTCTTCTCTTCCTCTTTCCCCTTCTCGATTTTTCATTCTTCCTATTTCCAATTCCTCTTTTTCAGACTTTGGAGACGGCAGAGAATGCAGACTGCCATCTAATGGATCGAGACATTATGCTTGTGATCTTCACCCTGGCCAAGGCTGGACACCAGCAGCACCTCCCAGAGATGGCTGAACGTCTAAGGCATGAGAGGAATTACATTCCAGGTATACACGCAAACATAGATATTGCTGTAACTACAATGAATAGCCAGTTTTATGCATATTGTAATAAAACACCAAAACAGCTGCAGTATATTTGCTAATGGTCAGGTAACGTTTGTTAGTGTTAAATGATGAGAAATGATAAACAGACAGCTGTTTTATCCAGCTGCTAACTAATCTGCTATAATCATGATGGAGCTGACCAGAATCTGCACTTTTTGTTCTTCCTGCAGATGCCATGAACTTGTGCCTGAGCCTCATCACTCAGGGCCTGGAGGACACAGCTTTTTATGTCTTGAAGACTTTCCCATTGCTGCAGTCTGATGGCTTCAACACTGATTCCCCCCACTTGGGCAATTTTTTCCTCAGACACTGTGTCAACATGGACACGGTACAAAAAAAAAAAAAAATCACTTTCTTATTCCAGTCTTGTCACACAGATTCAGAAACTGATTTCAAAAAAGAGTTAGTACTCACATGCTTTTGCCTTTAAGGCTAGGATTAGCTAACGTTAATTTCAAGATTTGGATGCAGTGTGTTGAGTTTTAGTTTCGTTGTTTATATGTAATGTTTGATTTCCGTGTACACCACAGGCGATAGAGAAGATCAGCAGCTACTGCCAAGAGCTTGAGAAGTCAAATCTGCACGCTGCGCCACTCAGCTTCACTCTATCCTGCGCTCTAGAGGCCAAGAAGACTGGTACAGCACATGTTTTTGTTTACTTGCATACACATGCTCACATTTGTTGACATATTCAATACATGCACATTATAAATCAGAATTTTATCATATCTACAGCAGAGACTTTAGGATCTGCTTGCATAAAGATTTTTTTCTGTATATAGTATGCACCATTATGTTTTTATTTATAGTAAATACAACATTAAGGCATTAACCTAATGACAGATGATGAGTATTTTAATGAATCGCCTTCTTTTGCAGATATGTCCCTAAAGCTGATGAAGATATTGAAGGAGCAGGACTTCCCCATAAGACCACACTATTTCTGGCCCCTCCTTACTCAGCATGTGAAAAACAACGACACGTCCGGTACAAATACAAGCACACACGCACAAAAACAAACACACCATTTATTTTAAGATTAGGATTATATGTTACACGTCCTAGCCACTCAACTACCAGACACCCCACACACACACAGTTTACTGTATATCTAGACTTAATGTGTTGATTCTTGACTTGCTGCAGCTTCAATAAGTTGCCACTTTGTTTTGGACTTTTGTTCAGTTGCTGGGAATTGTTGCAGTATATCAACGACTAATGCAGATCAGACAGATGAGTGGATCTTGAAATTAAAATTGCATGTGAGAATCTAACAAGAGCGATGTACAGTAGTCCCAAGGGGTATGTGCATCAACTATTTGCACATTCAGTCTGATATAGAGGGATGTTTTTTTGTATGTTTGTATGATATTAGTAGTTCATGCATGTGCGTTATTTTTGCGGTATAGAGCTGATTATTATTTCCTTTTTCCCGTCTACCAAAAAGAGCTTTTAAAAGAGAGTTTCCCTCAAATATTAATGCCGCACAGAGTGGTCTGACTGGGACAGATTTCACTGGGATGGGGCAATCAAAAGCAAAGAGGTCTGATCCCTGCGTGAGAGAGTTAGGATGAGAAGAGATGAAATAAACTCATACTTCACATGCTTATTCACAAACGCACACGAATTTCTCTGGAGAGCTGTAGGAATAGATTAGAAGGTTTAGAAAAGGTCCCAGTGTACCATATCAGCCACTGCTGACAGATGTGCTTCCGGAGACTGACTTTAAGGAAGCTCTGCCACAAATGTATTTGTTATCATCTCCAGTGGTTGCACGCCTAGAGTAATCCATTGTGCTTTATCTTTTATTAAATGAAGACTTAACAAGATGTCCTTGTGCTTAGCTGTTAATATAAGACATGAGAAACTGGCTAGACAACATGTCTTGTGTATGGGTGGTGATTGTCTGTATCAGGCATGACTCTTTAATTTCTGACTTTCCTCTTTTGAAGAAAAGAACAGCAGCTTTCAATATTAACTCACACAGAAACTGAACTGCGTTGTATCATAACAAATTTAATTAATAACAATTACTTTATTAATCTTCCTGGGGAAATTGTTGTTGGGCAGCTGTCAGATATTAGATGATGGTACTAATGTGGGGTTTTGGTGTCTTGTCCAAGAACATCTTGACATGTGGCCAGGAGGAACTGGGAATCAAACCACTGAGGTTCATAGATGACTGCTCTACCAACAGAGCTACTGCTCCCCCACTTTAGTTGAATTTAGTTTCTTTAAAAGATACCTAATATTACCAGAGAAAATAATAGCAAATTGATATTAAAACGGTTCCCTTCAGAGTAGGATCGTCAAATTATTTCATTTTTAATGTAATTTAAAACATCTCTTTGTTCTTTGTTCAGCTTTTGACAGTGAAAGCTCATTTATGTACAGATTAGGCAAATATGTGCTCATCCTGTATTGAATCTGTTTTACTTTGGTTGGACACTTGCATAACCCTCCATGGAAAAATTAGTATTGCTGTCTTGAAGTTTTCCTTCTCCAGCTGCCACACAAACTGCTTAATGGCTCAGCAGGTAAAAGGAATATTTTTGTCTTTGCTGAAGGAAATAGTTATTATCTTTCTTATGTTTCTGTGAGCTTTTCGTGAAAATCATCTCTGTGACAGATAACTGGCATTTAGAGACTGCTGTCAGAGTTCACAACTCATTAGCGAACATATGCTGTCAAATGCTTTCAGCAGCAGCTTGGCTTTTAAGTGCTTTATTTATGCTGAGCTCTGGCTCTCTCTTTGGGGTTTTTAGAGTAATTAATAAATGATGTTTTTTTCCCCGTGTTAGCTAATTGACAGCATTTCATCTGGCAGGAAGGAGAAACTGGTTAGACCAGTGTGGCAACGCTGCAGTTTGACTTCTCTGTGTGGTTGAGACAGATTCTCAGTTTGAAGGGTGAGATGCCTCAGCGCCTGACTTGGCAGCACGATGAAGTTAACTAGATATGAGTTTTAACATGCACAACCCCAAACAGACACATAGATTCAGACTTAAATTCTCTAGCGACGCACTCTTCATCAATTCAGTTATCGCATTGCAGAAAGAAAGAAGAAAGGAAGGGAGGAAAGTGCAGAAACTTCACACTCACTTGTTTCCGATGGTGTTTGCCTTAACCCTCATGAATGATGCAGCCTCTCTTTTTTTCCCCTTCTCTTCCTCTCTCGCACTCAGTGGCTGCAGGAAGTGTTTGTGTGTGTGTGTCTCTACATCTGTGAGGGGGGGGGCTTTTGGGGAGCAGTGCAGGTGATGTGACTGATGCGGAGTGACTTGATTTCATGTAAATGCAAGCGCTCTGAGGGAATTCACTTTGGATTACGCGCCCCACTGTGCACGGCCCATGAAATATTAAGCGCCGTGTCACTTTTTGTCCACAGGTGTCACTAGCGGGCAGAGAGGCCAGAGCTGTGGAATTAAAGGAGAACAGACGGGGAGGGGGAAAAAAATCCCTTTTCATTTTGATGAGGTGTGGATTTGGTGGGTTTAGCGGAAGCATATGCTGGGGCGTACTTCCTACCTGCCGCCAGCGAATCACTGCTTGTCAGTCCTCTCGCTGCAGCACGGCCTTATCACTTCTGACATGGTGGAACAAGAAAAAAGGGAGGGTGGGGAGGCTGTGGAGGAAGAGTGGTGTTTATGGTCTTGTGTGTTGTGGCTGATGAGAAACGTAAAGGCTCTCTTGTCTACTCTTCTTTCCTTGCTGGTCTCTCTCTCACTCACTCACTCACTCACTCACTCACTCTCACTCTCACTCTCACTCTTATGTGACCTCATACTCAACCCTTTCACTCTTTCTTTAATGCAACCCTTTCTGTCAGAGTGGACTGCATTAAAGAAGCGCCACCACAGCGATCTGTAATTCAGTCTTTCATGAGCTCTATTGTAGCTTCAGCTGAATTAATTAAGAAATGAAAAATGTCTTTTGTTTTTAAATGAAAACCTGTCATTGCCTCGCAGCAAACCGTCTACCTTTACATAGTCACAGACATGGAGAGATGGAAAGACAGATGGTGTTGGAGGAGAAAGAAAAGGAGAAGTGACAAGTACTCATGTTCAAGCACAGGAGGAGATGACAGCAACCGGTTCACTCCGCTCCTCTTCTCTTTTTTTTCAGTCCTCACTTCTCATCTGTGACAGTTAACCTGAAGACATGAATCTGATGATGATATCTTGTGACCACTGCCATGCTTAACTCACTACTTTAATACTTTTTGTCTGGATGGTTGTCAGACTCTGTGCTGACCAACCTGGAGAGGCCTTTACTCTTCTCACTTCTTCTGCTGAATCTCTGTTTTCATTGTTTAGACAGAGGGGAAAGGAGTAAAGGTTTACTCCCTTACCAGGATTATGGAGTTAAAGAATTAAAAACTATGGGAATAACCATAAAAATTACATCACAAAATATCACATTTTAGTTTATGTATCTTCACGATTTTTCTCTTTTGCTCTCGACACTTTTAGAGTGGTTCTCTTTTCAGCAAGTTCATACATTCTTTCTTTCTCTTTCTGGACTTTTTGGAGTTTTATGGTCAGTGGAAAATGCACAAAGTTGCTTCATCTGGCCGAGAAATGATCTGACACATAACCTCTGTTCAACCACAAAAAAAGAGTAATAAACAGAGTGAAATCTCAGCAAGAACAGCCTGTGATTCAAATGGATAAAAGATCCTGGTCACAGACTTGACTTACACAAAAACATACACGCATGGCTGTTGGAAAACTGAAAAGTGCCGACGATTATGAAAGCTCACGTGAAGCTGTAAAGCAAAACCTGAAAAGGCTGGCATATGCATTTAAAAATCCAGCTCTCCATTCATTTTTTTTCTGTCTCTCTGGCTCCCTCTGAAATTGATTATGGATTATTCAAAAGGAAAGCAGGTGCTCCCTCTTTCATAAAAAAAAAAAAGCTGGATGAAAGCGATTACGGGGTAAGAATGGATAAATGGACATCAGAATGGATGGATCTTCCATTGAGAAGAAAGAGGAAGATCGGCAGTTTACTTTTTCTTGAAAGCAGACTAGATGGATAGTGAGAGGGGCAGATGAATGAGTGATATGGACAGAGGGGAAGGCTGGATAAATGGAGTGGTTCAGGTAGCCCTACCTGGGAGAATGCGGCCCCAGCCAAAGGTTTTAATGGCGTATAAAAGCCTGGCACTCATCTTTTATTCAGCTAAAGAGAGACTGCCAGGTGAACACATATGTCCCAAGAGGATGTAGAACCACAGAGCTGTGTATATACTGTGTGTGTATGTTTCTGAACCTGAGTGAAGAGTGTTTGAAGTCAAGGAAGCACTTTAGGGTAGTTTGCTGAAGTCCGCATGGGAACAGGGTGTATTGGTGCACTGGATGAGGTCATATATAGCATATTGATGCATTGATATTTCTATCCTAAAACTGTGTAGCAGCACACATGGGAATGTGTGAATGCACTCATTTAGGTCTGTGTCCTTTGTGGGCACGCTCCCAGATATATGCTGCAGTGCCTCCTCCATATGTGCACACACTAAAGAACGCACAGACACTTGTGGGCATATTGAGGGTGTGTGAGTGGCTGTTCCATATGCATGTGGCTGTTTTGGCCTTCTTCCCTGGGGCAGGACCTCCGGGCTCTGCAGGAGAGCAGGGTGATGGTGCAAGAGTCCACTTCAGGCCGAGTGCATGTTTATGTGCATGTATCCATTCATTCAAGGTAGAGGTGGAAGCAGCCATTAGCATTTTGTTGATGGAGGGTGGGGGTGTGTGTGTGTGTATGTGTCTCTGGGAATTTTCTAGTATTTGCCTGACAGAGCATTTAATCATTTAGTAAGAAATACTCAGTAAATCTGTAATTAAAAACAAATACATGCAGTCCTGATATCATAATCATTTTTGTTTGTTTTAGCTGTTAAAAATATTCTTCTCACTACACAAAAAAAACCTGTTGAACTTGTGTTTTCACAGAAACAAAGTTGAAATTAATTTCTTTTTGTGTTTGTGTTGTAGGTGTGTTGGAGGTGGTGAAGGGCATGCATCAGTTCGGTGTGTCCCCTGATGTTGAAACTTTGTCTAACTACATCTTCCCTGTCTTCTCCAACCTGGAGGCAGCCCGACAGGCCCTCGTGGTAATCCATAAATGTTTGTGTGTGTGTTTAAATCAGGAAGGTGTGTATTAAAATGGATTTGCTGACAAATAGGTGCTTTTTCTCTGTTTAGAGCACAGGTGTATCTCTGGAGTCTGAGGGCTTTTTGTCTACAGAGGTTCGTTCATTGGCTGTTAGCAACCTGGCCGAGCTCTACACTCATTGTAAGTCCACACGCACGCACCCTCTTCACACATTTCTAAGAAACTCTACTTCATCTTGAGCACCCATCATCATAGAAATCGCAGCTTTGCCTACAGGCTAATTGGCCCAGGGTTACACACACACACAGACACTCACTTGCCCATTTACTCCTCTGTGCTCATCAGGCCTTTTAAGAGATTAGTCTGTGTGAATATGTAAAGAGCGAGAATGAGAGAAGCCTCAACTGGCGGAGGGACGGGATAGAGAAAGCTCTTAAATAATGGATGACTCTTCCTGTTTTCTGTCTTTCACCTTGTTTTAGTCTCAAACATCCTCCACTCATTTTCACATACTATTCTGTTTCCTCTATGTGTCCTTCAAGGAGTTTATCAAGCAAAAAATTGCAGCTTCCAGCTTCTTAAATTTTAAGAATGTTCTGATGTTTTATATTTCATATTATTTTAAACTGAACAATGTAAATTTGTAAAATCACACAAATTAAACAATTCAAAATTGTGGCCTTGGGCCCTTTTCACTATTTTTTTAAAAAACATTTTATACATTGAACAGTTAATTACATTCCCACCACTGCCTGTCATACCAGACCTAAAAAAATAATTAGAGGAATAATTGAAATACGGGAAATATTCACTTTTTATTTCTTAGTTGATACATTTTTGAGTGTGAAGCTGTTTCAGACATGCACAGGAACCCAGAACTTTTCTAGACATTACCTAGAGGAGCTTTATGTGAACACGTAAATGTTTGAGTCAATTGGCCCAGACGTTAAATGGACATTAACCTACCAGCTCCCTAGTGCAAAGTGTGTCTAATGTCTCATTGAGCCCATGTGAGAATACAGCAGGAAATTGTCCAGAGAATTCACAGCGAGTGTGTGGGCGTGTTGACGACAAACCTTTTCACTCTATCCGTGCTTCTCTCCTTCATGAAACCGGGGGTTGTATACTTAACGCCTGATGACATGGACGATCACCTGTTGTGTGCTGCGTTTGTGAAAATGTAATTCTGGACGATGTCCGGGCCTGATTCTCACCGGCTCATGACATTGTCATATGTGACAATAAGTTCATATGTGAAAACTGCTTGAGTTTGAATTCTAGCTGAGAAAATCAGGGAGTAACGCGCACTACCTGTGACCATACCGTCAGTAACACGTTAGATACCTAAAGTTAAAGTAGGCAGCTTGCAGAAGTGAATCTAGTAACATAGTATGAAGTGAGACATGGCTGAAAGGCTGAATGATTTTGTCTTACAGCTCTGTTTCTGGATCAAATATCTTATATTCCACACATATAGTTACATCATAAACACACAGATCTAGCCACATGAAGACAAGTTGTGTCTGTCATTTCTGTTTCTTTTCCTGTAATCACTTTGTGTATCTCTCCATTTCTAGTGTCGAATCCCTCCTTCCCCTCGTTGGACCTCAGTATTTTCCGCAGCAGCCTCATCTTGGGCTTCAGAAAGTGAGTCAATTAGCCTGTTGTCTGTTTGTGCCTTTATTTGTCCTCCATCATTTGATATTCCATATTTCTCCATATTTTGCCTCATAACTCCTGAGTGGTGTTTTAGGGAGGCCGGTAGCACTATGGAGGTCACTGCAGCATATGCTATGAATATGACATGTGCAGCCCATCACACCATCTACACTGGCTGTCTGTGTGGGCAGCTGCAGGAAAAACACTCACTCTCTCACGCACACAAATACACACACACACACACGGGTGCCTCATGCATATGGAGGCCGTCATCCCTCAGCTCTCGCCCCAAAGCACCGTGGGAGATATGTAAATTAACACATGCCTACCACTGGCCTTCATACCCAGACCCCCAGATTGATTCTCACACTTTCTCACTCTCTCACAGATGCACAAACACACACGCACACACACGCACACACACACGCACGCACACACACACACAATGTTAGCCTTAGGACCAGGGTGTGACCTGTGGGCTTTTGTTGAAGGGGTGTTTATGAATATTTACCGTTTAACACCATGCATCCACTCAGAAACACTCTGCCCATGAGCGAGGCTGAAGGTGAGTCAAAGAGAAAAGTGCTGACTTGTCTGCAGGGACCAAAGTTTTTTTTATTCCACTAAAGCCAAAATATCTAACATTTAACTTTCCATTCTGCTAATGCATTCTTTGTTGTAGCTGATGTTTTAAATATTATCTTAAATAATGGATAAAATAATTAATCATGTGGTTTATTCCCAGCAATGTAATGCGTCCTTCAGATGATCAGTTTAATCTTTTCAAATGTCATAAAATAAACAGTAGTAAAATGCATCTTTTTATACAGATCTTCAAAGATAATGGACATTAACTGAAGATGCACAAATGCACTAAAGGAGTTTTAGCTTATGTCAAAACCACAAATAAATGTTGATTGCTAGTTTCTAGTGCAGAAATCTTTGTGTGTGTGTGTGCATATGCACATTTTTGGTCTGATGTTTTAACTTAGTATATCCACTAATAATTTGTCCGGTGTTTTTGTGATTCAATCCGCTTCCTCTCCTCCATTTGCTTTGCTCTCATTGCATTAACACACACACACACACACACACACTCCTCTGACTGTTAGGTTGCCTGACAGGGTCATAATTGGGCTTGTCACTTGGGGAATGTGCGTGTGAGTGTGCGAGCGCTGTGTCATTGCAATGCGGAACCTGCCCCTGTCAAAGACAAGGTCAGGGGATAATTTAATCATTAAAGACCTCTTCTACTCTCTTCTCTTCATCTCTCCCCTCTCTCCTTCTTTCCACCATCTAGCTGACAACGCCACAAATGTCACACGTTGTCATCACTTAGCCTGTGTGTCTGTGTGTGTGGCTGTCTTTCATGGTTTCCCAGGCTTTTGTGCTGCCATCTCTCCTCTCTCTTGTGTGTGGGATCCAGAGTGTCAAACTGAGAAATCCATTTCTTTTACTTGCTGTATTGTATTGTACTATACTGTCAATTCAGTAGCTATGTCAACATGACACAGTCAGTGATGTGGTTACTTGAATAAATACAGTTTACTCTTATCAAGTGCATTTATTAATCTAATGTAATTTATCAGAAATATTTTTGACATTTGTACAAACTCTTAATAGTGTAATGTAGTGTACAGCAACATAGTTATTCCAAATAGGGCAACAAATTAGGATATAAATATATTTTAGCAAAACTAATATAGATTTGAAGGAATGTACATCCCCTATCTTCCTATTACTTTATATAGAGCAACTTGAAATCAGTGCAGAAACAGATCCTAGTTCATTAACAACATAAGCAAACAACACTAACGAGAGAATAGTTTAGACATTTCTCAATAATATTTAAAATGATGTATAAAACGTTTTTAATGATAAGATAAATCCTTATTGTCATTGTCACTTTTACAAAGGAACAACGAAATAATTGAAGGTGCAGTCAACTCGGTGTGAGGCATAAGAGAAGAATGAAAAAAAGAATGAATAAATAACAAAACAAATAGTAATAAAAATACGTTTACAGGAAAAACGAAAGAAAAAATGATCGCTTCCATTCATATGTCTGAAAATAAATCTATTAATGTTTTGTTTTTTTAAAGTTTTGTTGCCTAAAAGTAAAACCTGCAATGTTGGAGTCCTGTTGACTTACTAGTAGTTCATGTCGACTGAGTGCTCATGTCTTGTCCTCTACCTCCCCCTGCAGGTCTTCTGATGTGGAAAGCATGGTGAAGGTAAGCTGTGATTGTGTTTTTGTGTGAGGATTTTGTAGTTCTGAAACAGAGTTAAGTCTAAGTGATTACTTTTTCCTTGCAACATCAATACCTTTGACCAACTTGCGAACAATCTACAACATAACAAGCTACATTTAGGATGAATATACAATTTGCCTCCTTATGGCACAATGGGTATGTAAATAAAGATTTGTTTAGGACGGATGTTCAGCTAAGTTTAAAATATTCAGACTTTAAAGGCCAATTGTAGATGATGCAAACAAAAATAAAGAACAACAATGAAAGGGATTTGGGTTAAATAAAGCAATGTTAAGGATTGGCGTGTATATAGGGCAAGTACTGCACACAGCAGTTTTAAACTGTTTTTGTGTTTGTATTTCAGTTGTTTTTCTTTTTTCCAGATTACTGAGCTATTATACAAAGACGAGCGCTTCTCCAAAGGAAGCTCCAAGCCAGCTGGTAAAACATTTAGACACACTATTCTCACTGAGAGGAAATTCATAACTGACTGTGTCCCTGTATGCAAAGTGTGTGTGGGTGAGAAAGAGAGAGAGGATGACCAAGTGTGTGTTATCTATTACGTTTCAGCAGACTACAGTCTCTGTCTCAGTCACCTTTCAACTACAATTCAGACAGATGACAGAAAAATGCCCAGTGTGTAAATGTTTGTGCGTCTGTATGTGTTTACGTTAAGTCTCAGTAGCATTAGATTGCTGACCAGCCTCGTCATGAAGATGAGGAGAGTATTTTATGTTCAGGTGTGTGTGCACGCTGGATGAAGGAAATAAAACCTGGCTGCTGACACAGCGCTGAGTAGTTTGAGTGTGTGTTAGTATGTTATTGCAGGACAGCATCTCCAGTCTGGCTGTGTGCTTGCGTGTTTGGAGCCTTACTGTCGCTGCATGTCAGTGTGTGTGTATGTGTGTTACAGAGTCTCCCCCGCACTGAAACTGGCGTGTGTGCTGGTGGGAGCGATGGAGACTGTTATCCATGTCACATCCCGTTAGACAACATCTGCAAATGTGTGTTTTCTGTGTGTGAGTGCGTGTGTGTGTGTGTGTTTTCTGTCATTGCCAGCCGTTGCATATTCACTCACACTGCACCCTGAAAGCAGCCACTGTCAGCAGAACAGAAGCACAAACGCACACTGCAGAGGTTACAGAAAAATAGTATAAATGCACAAATGGATGCAGTGACTGACACAGTGGCAAATGAAATTTATTCCCCAGACAAAAGCTCACTCTGTGTGTGTGTGTTTGTGTTTCTATCCCGTCTAGAAGCTGTATCCTTCTTCTTGTACAGTCTGATCGACAGCATGTCGGAGGTGCAGGCACAGGAAGACAAACTGCGGAAATACTTCAACCAGCTACAGACTCAGGTACACACTCGCACTGATGATGTTACCGAAAACAAACAAATGCACAACACAGGTGCTTACACCCCTTTTTGCAGTTTGTGACCAGACTCAGATTATGCAATACACACACACACACACACACACACACACACACACACACACACACACACACACAATGCAGAATATGTTCATGTGACCTCTTCCCTGTGCTCCATTTCTGAAAAGTGGAGCTTTGAGACATCCAGACATGCATTAATACAAGATTAAATTATATTTTACACTTTGTGGTTAAAGGTCATGTCAGTGAATTGGTTTCCTTGTCCAGTGTGGAACAGAATAGTCCTTTAAGCTGTTTAGTTTTAAGTCAATAGGCAAAGATCGTCCTCACATACAAACGGTATCAGGCATCATGTTCCTCAGGATACTTGGGAGCGAATTAATTAAAATGAACTTGAATGATATTTTTCGACAGTGAACTTCTCACACACTATGAGCTCAGAAGGGCTGTGCTTGGCCTTTTGGTTACACATGCCCTCAGCCACCAGTGAAACTCAGTATTTATCCTGGTAAAATTTACGAGAGTTTAGTGAGTCCTTCACCAACAATATGATCTAGTGAAGTCGTGTATTTGAAAATAGAGCAGCATAATCACCTGATAACACTGAGACTGCAACTAACCATTATTTTCATCAGTGATTAATTTGTAGATTTTGCAAGTAATTGATTGTTTGCTTCACAGTGTGTCAGAAACTAGTGAAAAATGCTAATCACAATTTCACAAAGCGCAAGGTTTTGTGTTATTTTGATGACCAGCAGCCCAAAACCTAAAAATTTTCCATTTGCTAAAGAAAAAAGTAAGAAAACTTAACAAATAAGAAGCTGAAACCAGTAATTTAGTGTTTTCTTTTATAAAATGACTTAAATGATGGATGCCTTGTTTAAATAGTTGCAGATTAATTTTCATACAAACAACAAATCAGTTAACTGTTCATTCAGCACTTCTTTGCATACAGTAATGCTCATCACTTAGCAAGAAAACACAATTCAGCAAAATAAACATCACAGTATTTCCAACAACACATAAGTGCAGTGTTATGTTCACCCAGTTTCTCCACAAATTCGAGTGCAAGCTCTGTGACCGCTTCTAGTTTAGTTGACTACATTTTGTTGATTTTATTCAGCTACAGTTCAAACTTTAGTCTCAACATTGACATTTTAACACACAAGATTCAACAGGTTCAGCTTCTGTTGTCCTGGAATCTGATCAGTGATTAGATGATGTTTATCTTTGTATATTTTGATGTCATGTTTATTTTCTTCCTTTTGTCTATCCTCTGCAGAATATAGTCATTTCAAGAAACATCTACAGAGGCATCAGGAACCTTCTGGAGTCTTACCACGTCCCAGAGCTCATCAAGGTGCAGAGCTTATATATATATATATCTATCAAGTTTTTTTGTCACTGATAAAGTCTCCCAATGCAATTTACTTGTGACATACTGTAGTAGAAGATTCACATTACTGAAGACGTAGACCAGATAAACTCTGCACCTAAAGGCTCAATGTGACCATATTTAAGTTGTAGTTGTATTAATTGTGTTTGTTTTTTTAACTGTGTGTGTGTGTTAGGATGTTATTGCTTTGGTGGATCCCAATGACAGAATGACAAATGACTCAGGTGTTCTTCGTGCAACTGTAAGTAGATCAGCATGAGACAAAATACGCTAAATGCAAAAAGATGCAACATAATTAATACTTATTTCTTATGAATACCTGTTAGGGCAAAGTTGTATTGCTTCAACACCACATAATTTCATTTTATCTGTATAGATTTTTCATCTGTATATTAATCTTAAAACAGCTCTGTGGAGATGAGTGACCTTCCTTGCCTTTACTTGTGGGCTATATATGTATTTTCTCATGTCAATGTCTTTAACACCTCTCTGTCTCAATCAGGGAAATGAGAATAAGGTCTCGGCTCTTGAGAAAAAATTAGATGAACTGAAAGCAGAGAACAAACCATTAGGTTCGATTCTCAGACAAGTCATCCAGGCTGTCTGTGCTGAGGAGGTAGGATTTGTTTGGATTCGGTCTTTTTCTCATATCTAATGTGTTCGTCTTTTTTAGTCCTAAAATCTTTTGTTCTGTTTTGTTGTCTGATCAGAATCTGCAGCGTGCCCTTGAGCTGAAGCAGCAGCACGAGGAGGAGATGACAGCTGGCTGCTACGCCACCCTCATCAGCCTGTGCTGTCGCCACGACAATGTGGAGGAGGCGCTCAACCTGAAGAGGGAACTGTGAGTGGAGTAGGATACAAACACAAAAGCTATATGCACATAAAGCAACACAGTGACCAGTAGTAGGCCATTAAAGTTTAACTTGAGTTGTATTAAGTGAGACATTAATGCAGGATCCAGCCACTCTGTTGGCTACTAATACACAGGAAACTCTGCTCTCTTCCTCCTTTGTTTCTTTTTCTTTAATCACCACCTGGTTCCAACATCAGGCTGAACTCCAGCAGGAGAACATACTGTACAATAGATTAGTTCTATTAATGTAAGTTGAATACATGAATCTAGTCTGTCTCTCATCTTCTCTGTCTTTAGGAGTCGTAAGGACTCATCAGTTGCCCTGGACCCCAATAAATACATTGCGCTTGTCAAGAGTCTCTCCAAGAATGGCAGAGTGGACGGTAAGTGCCTCTAGGACTGCAGCTAATGATTTTCATTATTGATCAATAGAGCCATTTTGTTTTTCAATCATTCAGCCTGTAAAGTGTCAGGTAAGAAATGCACGTCACAACTTCTCAGAGCCAAGATAACTTATGGAAGCTTCTTGTTTTGTATATTAATTTAATTGGCTATGGAAATTCTTCTTAATCTTGTGCAAATTGATTAATTGGCTAATCCCACCAGTACTTACTTCCACACTACTTGGTCTCTGAAGTAGATCAGGCTTAAACTTAAAAAGGCATTCACATGTGAATAGGTGTGTGCCGCTGAATCTGTCAAAATCTTTTTCCCTCCCTCTAACCACATTAGCCAGACATTTTCAGAATGCTACGGTGGATTTCCTTCAGCCCATTGAAGACCCAATTACCATCAATTTTGCCGCTCTGATTTTTGCACACAATGACAGGCAAAATGTTTCCCTTGTCTGTCCTCAGCTCTCCTCTCCTCCCCTTCATTCTCTTTCTCTGTCTTGTTCTCGGTCTCTTTATCTGACCCGCTCTGTCTTTGAGCGTGTCATTCTCTCACTCACTCACTCCCCCCCCCCACACACACACACACACACACATATCCGCATCAGTGAGAATTGAGGGGGGGGAATGGGGTGGAATTACAGGACTGTGTGTATTTTTTCAGATTTATTGAAATCTGCCTTGATGCTAATGGCAGATCATGTCCACCGAAGTGCTTGAGCATTACACATACACACACAGACACACACGACACGCAAATTTGCATGTGAATTCAAGCAAAAGGCATTTGGTGGGCACGACAGTTGGTGTGCCTGTCTGTGTGTGTGTGTGTGTCAGGCAGTATAGGCAGCGCTAACGCATTTGCCATTAGCCAGAGTGTGCATATGAAGGGGACGCTTGTCAGCCACATTAGCACACATGGTTAACCTTGATGTTAGCCCGTCCCCACCCAGACAGTGGTCCACCCGGCTCCCAGCACACACCAGGCCCAGCTGAAGATCATGTCTCCTGGCATATCCCTTTATTTCTCAACTTATCTAATGGCTTTGTTGATTTTGCCCATGGAAGCAACTTTGTTTTTCATCCTTCCACCTTTATGCTTTTACAGTTCTTTGTTATTGCTGCCGTTTTCTCCTAATGAATAAATTTTCCTCTGTTGCGCACTCGTAATTTCCATCGCGGCCCTTTAATCTTCACATATGTCTTCACATCTGTTACATAAATCCATTTGTCTAACCTTCCATCTCTTGGTTTGCTTGTTTTTTGTTTGTGTTTCGTTTTTCTAGGACACTATGGTATAAAACAGTAGCATCATTCTCATCTAGGCAGTGGAAAACAAATAAAATCCAGTATTTTTCTGGATATTAATACACACACTAAATAAAAGCTGCTCCTAAAATGTACTGTAGAAAATACTTGTTTGACTTCCCTTTGGCTATAAATCTTTTCCACCACATATCAACATGGACTTCAGGAGGCTGAACACATTCTTTACCACCTGCTTTCTTCGCTTCTCTCTTTCTATTTTTTAAATACACCTCTACTCTATCACAAAGTGTCTCTTTGACCTGCCCTTGCTCCTCTGCTTCCATCTGTCCGTCCTCCCACTTTAGTAAACACAACTTCTTCTGGCTTTAGTTAGTCCCTGATTCGCCTTTGCTGCTTTACATGTGTGTTTTGGGAAAGAGACATCACTAGCAGTCAAGTCATGGAACATTAGATGAACCATTGGGCTGTGTGATGTTTGTTTACCTGGCCTGTCTGCCTTCCCATCTCTTGATGTGTGTGTGGTCTGGCTCGCTTTGCTGGCCACGATGCTCGGCTGAGCTGATGGATATGCATACTGGCTAAACGAAAGGATGGAGGGGGGGATAAGGAGAAGAGGTTTCGGATGGTGGATGAAAGGATGTTAGCTAGTGTAGCTCCATTTGGGCAGATCAACTCCAAGCCACTGGTCTCAGTGATTAGCGGGTCTGTCAGAGAATGATGCAGAGATTTGTGGATAGGAGGAGGAGGAAGGGAGGGAGACATGGAGACGGACGGAGAGTCAGAGAGTGAGAATAAGTTGCATTTGAACTGATAAACAGTACAGACTTGACAACAGATGGGGTAATTATAGGGCAGTTGTTTAATGCTGATACTTCAATGATCATTCAGTTATTGACCAGTGATACTTTTGTTAATGGCCACTTTAGTTTTAATTTTTGTCTTCTTTGCTGTCTCTGATTTCAGCAGGCTCACTATCTTTTAATAGAACATCTTTTATGCCAGAGGTTCCCAAACCTGGTCCTCAAGGCCCCCCTTTACTTTATAGGTCTTCACTGTCATATAGACATTATGAGAATAATGCATCTCATTGGCAGGAAAACATGCAGCATGCAACATTAGCTTAGTCTGCATCTTCAGGTCTGACCAACTTCAACAGAAACACTTGAGGCATTGACATTAAAGTCGTCTGGCCCCTTTTAAGTGCCTGTAGATGTTTGTATCTGTCCTGAAATGCTAATAGAGTGCTAAGTTCTTTATCTTAATTGAACAATTTCCAGTACTTCTCCTTAACTAAAATGACACCATGGTAGAGAAAAGGGTGAGCAGGAGCTACCACCCTCTGAATTTCCTGTTCCAAAGTGAATTTATTGCAGAAATGTAGTGGTACAGTGGTGATAAACATGAAATATATTATCACACTAGTGGCAGACAACCCAGTAACCAAGGTTTCTCCTTTTTTTTTATTTATTCTTAGCTCTTGTTGAGCCTTCATCCAATTTACCAAAGCTGCAACCCCCTTTCATTGTCCTCCTTTTAATTCCCCCTCTGTTTTGTAATGTCTCCTCCACTGCCAGTCACCCCTACTCCACCCTTCCTCCCTCTGTTTTTCCCTGTCCCATTAAATCTGTGACAGCCTTTGGTTCCCATCGCCATAACAACTGGCACAGAGAGGTGGAGAGATGCAGAGACAGACTGAAATTAGGATGCCAAAGCACTCACCAGTTGCCCTGTCCACAGCCCACATGTGTGTGTCTGTGTGTGTCTAAATGGAGAGTGACACTCCTGTTTGAGGGTATTGTTACCAGCATAGGTGTTATCATTAGACCCACGTTTGTTAACTTTACGTGCTTTTCTGAGTTTCTGCCTATGTTTGCTGCAGTTTTCACAAACATAAGGAGCAAGGATTTTTGTTCAATGAATTATAAACAAGAGGCCAGTGTTGCCCTGCGGTTTGAGGACTGGCTTCATACACATTATTCAAATATATTCTGTGTCCCTGCATCTCTCCATCTCTCTCCTTCCTCTTGGTCAGGCTGTATAGATTAGTATCTGTGGTGGAGAGCGGCTGTATCGCTATCAGCCCATTAGCAGCTGTTTAAATAGATGGTAAACACATCTTAATTACCTTACGCTGATACAACACAAATACACACATACACGCACTCAGTTTTCACCATTTAGCCCCTAGTGTTGGCCAGATGGGCGCATGGCCCAGTTAAAAGCCCTCCATTACCGGCTGGACTTGACCAAACTGATCCACCCCTCAGCCCGTATACCAGGGTCTCGCTGGGGCCACGGCGGGCCCTTGTTGCCACATACCTATAATTTAGCCCCCCAAGTGCTTTCCACATGGCCACAGCAAAAAGCCAGCCTCCATTGTAGGGGTCCGGTAATTGTAGTCTCGTTTAGAAAACCGCAAGTAGCAATTAGCGCAGAGTTGGCATTATACGGGGTTGGATTTGCATCCCCACTGGGCGAAAATGCTGTTTTAATATGGGTTTGTTTTCCCCACATGGAATTAGCTAAAGGGGCCTTTTATCATATTCACACACCCTACTCTTGTCCCAGCCAAGCTCTGCCCACTTCTCGGTTTCTCTCTCTTCATCTCTCTGAATTATCTCTCTTTCTCCTTGTCTTTTGTTCTTTGCCTCTAAATCACACTCGCCACCACTTCATATACTGATTGAGAGTCTTGCACCCTCACCTCACCAAAGCGTCACACATGTTGAGAGTAGGGACAAGTGTTACTGATGTGAACATTTCCTCATAACAGTTTTTGTCTTTGTCTCTTTCTCTCCATCACAGAGGCAGTAGATATCCTGAAGGAGATGAAAAAGAAGGAGGTGGTGTTAAATGACACACATGTCACCATGCTCTTCCACGTACTTAACGCTGTAGTGTCCAAAGGTGGCGCCCCCACAATCCAACGGCTGCAGGACACCATCTTTACCCTCGGTCTGACCAAGCCCTCTGCCAATCTCTGCTCGCCCCTGATTTCTGCGTATTTGGAAAGGTAAAAGAAAACGAAAATCATACACACACGCATTGCCTATGGAAGCTCACATTCAGTGTTACATTTGGATTTTCATTTTTCATATGAAATTTTTTTTTATTTGTATGGCTGAAGTTGTTCACTAACCAGCCAACAAGCTCACTTTTGTTGTCTTCATCTGCCAAATTCAGTTGCCAGGTGTGTGTATGTATGTGTGTCTGAATGAGTCACTCATCCCTCCCTATGATCATAGCTGAGGTTACATTCTGGGTCAGTGATTCAGACAGAGAGAGGATGTGGAAATTGCTCATTTATATGTGTGTATGTGTGTATGCAGTGTTAGGTTTTGTTTGTTTGAGGATTCACCAGCTGCAACCTCTCACATGAGCCCCCACCCCTGATCGCCTGAAACACCCACCGCTATGCTCCAAGGTGTAAGTGTGTGTGTGGTGACATGGCCTTCAATATGTCTTCCCACAATGCAAATATGCAAATGAATGCTACCAAACATCGGCTGTGGGGTCACTGGTATTGCCCCACCCCTCAACTCTATTCAGTATGTGTGTGTTATTCAGTATATATGTGTGTGTGTGTGTGTGTGTGTGTGTGTGTCTATTTGTTAGACCAGCTTTTAAGTATATCAACTCATTAGCATGCTAATTATGTACAGATCACTAATTGCTCGATTTACCACAGCCACGCAGTGCGCCGTTAGGGGCCCGCTGCTACACACACATGCCCTGCACATGCTTTCATACACACAGTTTACCTCTGGTGCACATGCTGCGGCAGAGGTATATCTTTGCAAATGACGCTTGTGCACACGCAAACACACTGCTCCGATGCTCACACACACCGATGCTCCCCCGCCGCTGTTTGTTTTGCTGTAAGTCTGGTCCTTGGCACAAACAGAGTTTCCAGGTTCACTCGTTAATCACTGCCTCTGTGAGATTAGCAGGCTAATTTACTCCTGGGTCATCAACCGCAGCCAAAACACAAACACACACACAAGCTTACTGCAGCCCTGTTCACAACTCAAGTGCCAGTTGTACTTCAACCAAAATGATTGATGACTGCAGTGAACACACCCTAATAAACAGAACTGAACAAGCTAGCTGGTATTCCACCATCATCTGTACTGTTTGGTGGTACATTTGTGTGTTTTCAGCTGGCTGGTTGTCAAGGCTTGGAAATGGTCAACAAAACTGATATGCAGATGAAGTTTGTTTGACAGAGTTGTCCACTTTAACTGGACATGGGGCAGATTGTTTGGAGTTTTTAGATTCTTGAAGCATTAAACAGCAGCATTTTCCTTTTCTTTGCCAACTTTTACTTTAGCAGATTTCCTCCTCCAGGAGTGAGTCAATGACTCAATGGCTTATCTCTGCTCTAAAATATCCCTTTCTGGCACTGAATAGCCTTGAAAATGGCTTGATGAATAACAACAGGTTGATAAATCAAGTTTTCTGTCAGAAAGTCTAGTGTTCTATGACTACAGCTTCACTGAATCGGACTAATCATGTTCATGTGAATGTTTTCAGAGAGACAGTTATGGTTGCAGTGCACTTAGTTTAATCAGAAAACCCTTAGCGTTAAAAGGCTTTTTGGAAATAAATTGTTTTAAAAATATGTCTCTTCTGAAGATGCATAACAAGTGTGAAATGGCTGGAATGTAAAACAGATTTCACATGTATTTCCAGCAGTTGTTCAGCAAAGCCTCAGGGCAGGTTTGAGTACCACAACACTTGACTTCTGTGCTCAAGTTGAATCTATATCCTTGTTCTCTCCTCTTTATCTTTTATCTTCATCTTTTATGTTCATCTCCACCTCTTCATTCCGTCAGTCGGTGGACAAACAGGCAGCCGGGAGGAGGACGGATGGAGGGAAGTGATAAGAGGACAAAGCAGGCATCACTCTCGCCTTCACCCGTTTCATCGCTGCGTCAGCGCTAATGACTTAATGAACACTTCTCGGGCAGATTAGCCCTTGACAACCCATCATATGCGCCGCCCCGTTAGCCTTCATGCCCATCCATTCAGTATTGTGTGTGCTAACCTGCTACTATGCTAGCTGGCAGCCAACTCAGAGTGCCACATCCTTATAGAAGTGATTAGCGACAGGAAATGATAATGAGTCCAACAAAACGAAGAGCTGGCAGGACACATATGATAAGACAGCGTCTGTGATGATAGAATAAGAGGAGGAGGGTAGAAAGCTGACAAGAGACAAGTGGCTGAGAGGAAAAATATCTCATTCACTCCCACTCATTTCTATAATCTTGTATCATGTGTACATAGGGTTTAGAGGGGCCTCAAGGAAAAAATTTAATCATAAAAGGAAGTAGCAATAAATTAAAAGTAATGAGGAAAAGGAGATGTTAAAAAAACATGTTATTGTTAAGATCAAATCAGAACAGCTTCCTTTGTAATTAGGATAATTTTTTGTATGTAACAAATGACTTTACTTCGCATTTTTTCTCAGGAGTGTTTTATCGTCTTTAGCTCGTCGTTTCGATTTTCTTATCTGCAGACTCCACGTATCATTTGCATTTCCTGCTGCAGGAGCAACTAGCTGGTGAATGAATATAGCATTTAGCAGCCGAAAGCTATATGTAGTTTTAGGAGAAGAGCTAAATAAATTTGTCCAGAGTTGGTTAGAACAGTGATTCCCAACACTGGTCCTCAAGGCACAATGTCCTTCCAGTCATACCTGCACTTAGAGCTTCTGATTGGCTGAACACACCTGATCCAGGTAATCGGCAGTGGATAGGGAAGAAAGAGTTGGAAAAACAAGCAGGACAATGTTTCTTGAGGACCAGGATTGGGAACCACCCTCTCCAAATCAATGCTGCTGTTGGTGTGTGTCTTTTGGATGTATAAATACTGCTATATGTAAGTGTTAATATGTTAGCTATCAATTTCATAAAGTTATAATATGTCAGTTGTCGTGTTGTTAGGTTGTTCCGTTGACACGCTCGTGGTTTTAGGCACATCTTGTGAGCGTTCACCTGTGTGGGTATTAGCGTGAACATTAGTAAGTGCCATTCTTCAGCACATGTAACAGCGGGCTAGTGGTGTCATGATCACGGTGTCATTTGCGTTTTGAGACACTTTGTCCTCCCCCACGCGAGGACAGTAGCTTGATAACAGGCTTGCCGATCTCCTCTGAACAAAAGAGGGGGACGAAGAGGGAGAAAATAGGAGGGGAGTGAGATGAGGCAAAATGAGCTCCCTTGTCTAATCCTTCAGGTTTCCACTGAGTAAAGCGCTCGTTATTTTTTCAGGGCTTAATTGGCTGGAAAGTGGCTGACATGCAAAGTTGGGACATTAACAGGGCTGTGCGCCGCAGTAAATGGCAACGCAAAGTGACAGTTAAATTGTACCTAGGGGAAATTATCCATCTTTCGACATCCTTAGCTCTTTTTTTGGGGTGGATCTGTGGGTGGAAAAAGGGGGAGAGGGGAGGAAGGCACATAGGGGATATAATTGCAATGCCAGGGCCTTTTGTGATTTTTTTTTTTTTTTTTTTAAATAAGATGTCTCATTTGGAAGGAGGGATTATAAGTAGGTGTGGAGGAGCATGATGGAGCAATGAATGAGGTGGACAGATAGAAGTGATCGAACAAAAGTGGAGAAGGAGTTTTGAAACATCCACCAGCATGACTACAATGTGCAGGAATGGCACCACTGTGAAAAGCCACGTGTGCCACACCACAACAGTTTGGGTAATTGTGCATATCAGCCACATCCTGTTAATTACAAATAGTGTTCTGCACTTTTTTTCTAGGCCTTGTCTCATTTTTGGAGAAAATTGTGTACCTGTGCCCCCCTCATTAGTCTCTGTCTCCACGCTCTTTCACTCATTTTCAAATATCTCTTAGTCTCTCTTCTGTGTTGTTCAATTAGACTGTTGTGCGGTTGAACAGCCTCTTGACTGGTGCTGCTGAATAATGTTGTCCCTCTTCATTTCAATTAACGGACCTCTTTACCTTCCAACCCTAATCACTCTATTCCTCCTCCCGCCATTGCTCTCTTCTGCTCCTGCCTCACAGAAGCTGAACTCAAGGTCATACCATTTCCTGTTTGTTTTTTTTCCGGGTTGTTGGTCTTTTGGGGCATATTTCTCTTATCCGCTTGTCTAATTGATTAGAGGAGAAAACACTTGAGAAATTATACCTATTCACTCTCAATCTGTCTCTTTCTCACTCAGTTACTCTGCCCCCTACCTCCCTCATGAGTGCCCTATCTGCTTTGACCTCTGTGTGATTGACATGGTAATTACCCAATCAACAGATTGATGGCAGCGCTGTCACAATAGAGGGGATTGAAGTGGTCTCTCTCCCTCCTCCTTCCCTCAGCATCTCGTTCTCTTGCTCCCCCCCCCTCCATCTCTGTCTCTCTACTTCTCTTGTTATCACTCCATCAGGTGCACTCATCCTTCTCTCTACATGCTCTTTTGTTTGTTCTTCCGCTCGTGAGGCACGGGCTAAGCAAGAGGGGGGTGTAGGAAGATAGATTTAGCAAGAGA
Organism: Sandelia bainsii; assembly: GCA_032362345.1. Taxonomy (NCBI): domain Eukaryota; kingdom Metazoa; phylum Chordata; class Actinopteri; order Anabantiformes; family Anabantidae; genus Sandelia; species Sandelia bainsii. The sequence continues at coordinate 3,308,403 of JAUMHL010000008.1, read as the reverse complement.
AGCATGACATGAGACGAAGGGAGTGAGATGGTGCAAGGGGGGGTCTCTAATGTTGTTGCCATATTTCTGCTAAATTGCTCAGCTGGGGGGCGAGGTCGTCAAAGGCGAATGTGAGCTGACAGCATGGAATCAAAAGGGAAGACGGTGAGGAGAGAAAACGAGTAGGAGGGAAGGAAGGATGAGTAGAGATGAGATCAGGAGAAAAGGGAAATGAAGGGAGGTTAAAGGTAGTCAGAGAGGACAAAAGAGGAGAAAGCAAAAGTTAGGAGGTGCGAGAGGAGCTGAGCAGAGAGGGTAAAGATCAGCCGAGTCCTTTTGTCTGTTGCATTGCTTCTTCTCTAAAAGCCTGTCCAGAGAGACATTAGCCCCTCACAGACAGGTGTGTGAAAGTGTGCCTGATTGTGTGAGAATGATGTATTGGGGCCAAAAGGCTTCATCACCTACATTTGTGCTGTCATGAATTCAAAGGCCTATATTGTTGTGATGGGTCACAGTACTTGAATGGGAGGTCACAGGGTTAACACCCCATGATACACTCTTTATTCTCTGCCGGCACAACTCTATACATGACTGATTGGTCAAATCTGACATCTAACTCACTCCCTGCTCTCTCTCTACCTCTGTGTATCTGCAGTAAGGACCTGTCCGGAGCTCTAGAAGCAGCACTAGATTGTCAGAAGCAATACAAGTACCTGCCTCGCATCCATGACATCCTCGTTGGGCTGGTGGAGAAAGGAGACACCGAACTGCTGCAGAAAGGTTACACACTTGTCAATTAAGCTCACACAATTCGTCATTGAGTCATGTTTGTCTGATTTATCAATCGAGTGACAATTTTAATTTTAACTGGATTTCATAAACAGTTAGTGTCAACAACACATCCTGATATTACCTAGGTCTCTTCTTCAAAACATGACTTTTTAAAAGTATTTCTTTATCTGTTTCTTATGGAGCTTGGGGGCTCTTTCTAAGCCTTTTGTTAGAAAGTTGATAATCAAGAGATGACTGGAAATTACAAGACTAAGAGATGGAGAATGACTTGCAACAAAGATCCTGGTTGGGGATGTTTAAACCTCTGGGCAACCTTTCTTTCATAGCGCCATGATTTAAAAGAAATGCACCAATATCACGGGCCCCTTAAAGGCTTATAATGGCCAAATGGCTCCATTAAAGCTCAGAATTGCAGTACACTCTGCTTCTTGTAGTTATGTTTTCACTCCAGCTCAGCTTGATCAAATTTTATGTGTATATTGGTTGACTCTAACCTTTTATTATTTATGTCTGTGCAGGGCTAAGCCAAAGTGCTCATGCAGTGTTTGCATTAAACACACACATAAAAAAGCGCCAACAATTCTAAGAGTGTGTAAGAGTACCAGAGAGTGAGGGGGGGGTTCACACCAAGGTCATGCTGAAGCACATTGGCTGATCACATTTTGAATAGTTTCCCTGTAGGTGGACAGCATACAGCATTGACGGAAGTTCAATGCACCACAAGGCCAAGTGGCTCTGGAGTGTGTAAAGGTTGAAAACATGCCGTGGAGCGCCTCTTAACCTTCTTCCCTCACCTTTCACCCACATCCTCATCTACACTTCCCTCCCATCCTCATCTCTGACCCCCCCTCACAAAAGGTTACAGATCCTCGGAGTCAGTCACTTCATCCTCAAAAAACAAAATGACAATTTCAACAATTGTCTGAAAGAGGCCAGTGCCCACCAGTGGATCTTAAAAATAAGAAATTATAGTCTCTCCCTCCCTCGCTCATATAAAACAAGAGGTGGGAGGGGGTGACTTGTGAGATAAACCTTGAGTCACACTCGACCTGATGGCACTGTGAGTATGTGGTACAGTACGTCTTGCTCCTACACAGTCAGCCTGAAAATATACGTTTAAAAGACACTATTGTGAAAGAGCAAGAGCAATGTGCAAAATTCCATCTGACTGGCCTTCAGTGGTCCAGAACACACTAAAATCATGATGTGTTGTCAAAAGATCTTGACACACGTGTCTGACCTTGGTGCTTCAAAATAAAAATACTAAAATTTAATCCCACTGGTCCAAAATTTGTCTACAGTAGATCTGTGATTATAGCCCAGAATGCAAAATCACATCACACCTTATTGTTCTATTGAATTCTGTAGATTTGATGAATATGCAGGCACAGTGTGCGTGCGTGCGTGCGTGCTACCTGTCCTGAAGCTGTTGGACAGAGATAGTACATAACGCTGAGCAGAGCGCTTTAGCAAGTTTACCAGGAGATCTCAGGTTTTCATTCGGGACTTGTGCGTGTTTGTTGAGAGCAGCCTTGATATGGCTGCTTTGTGCCTGGGACATTGTGCCAAATAATTGAATCGGGATGAAGGGATGAAGAGTGTGGTGTATTAGTTCACCTTCCAGCCATTTTTATTCATGACCTTTCTCTGCTCTGCTTTCCCCCCCCCCCTGTCTTTTGCTTCAGCCATGGACTTTGTGAGTCAGGAGCGAGGGGAGATGACCATGCTGTATGATCTGTTCTTTGCATTCCTGCAGACGGGCCGCTACCGTGAGGCTCGTAAGATCATTGAGGTAAACGCACACAAAGGTTGTTTTCTGATGCTGCTTCTTTGTATGAAGGAGCTTTTTTTTATTAAACCATGTATCTGATCAGTTTAAACAAAGCTAAAATCAGATCTCACTGCTCTCTCATTGCCACTGGTTTCATGACTATACAGCAGCGTGGAAAACGGTGAGGTACCGTAAAGTTGACACTAAAAACTTGGTGAGATTTTGACCAGATCTTTCCATCATATAACCATGTTTCCAATAATAACCAACTTTAATTTCATGTTTTGTCTTAGTCTCATTAAAATGAGGTTGAATGATTTGGGGGAGAGCAAATTTTACAAATAAAAGGATGACTGATGATTTAATGAACTGAAATAATGATTTCTAAAGACGAACAATAATAGGACCTGATTTCACAGGTGTGCAAACTCATGCATGAAAGAGAAGAGTCTTATTTGTGTTTGATTTTCCTGGTTAAGGATCATTATTTTACTGTACTGTATTTTGCTAAAATCTGCTCAATTCCCACCAAAAAAATCAACCGTTTTGTCCCTAGTGTTAGAATCTGACACAAGCTTTCCTTTGTTCTACTTTTGCTTATACACAATAGATCATTTATTTTAGTCAGGGTTGTTGTAGCTTGTTGTGTCAGCTTTCATCAGAAAATCTGATTCTCAATCTAAGCGGGGCTAAATAAAACATCTCCATAATTGTCATGAGCCATGGAGGACACGCAGGATGGAATAGTCAAACTCTTGTTGTCATTGTAGCTCATCTGACCTGGATATTTTATGAATATTTATATCTTTGTCATCTTAGGTCCTGCGATAAGCCGTGTAGATTAGTGTGAGAAAAAGAAAGAGGCAAAGCGAGCAGATAAGAAGCGATTTTCACATGGCTAAAGCGGGCCGCTGGTCATGGACTGGATAGCAGGACAGAGAAATTGATAAATAAACAGAGGGATGAGCCTTACATCAGAGGAATGGAAACAAAGCCATTATGTTGTCTGATCAGGATGAGAACTCAACTGTCGAAAACAATACCTTAACTCTCTTGCACTGATGCTTCTCTCTCTCGTGTCCTGGTGTGCATTAAAAGAGGGATTTATCCCTCTTGAGGATTTCCAAAACCTCTTAAATATTATTGACATGTTGGTATTGTGTCTCTCATTCCCCTTCTGCTAGATTGTGCGACTGTTATCCTACTTATAACAGAGAGAGAGAGTGAGCTACATGCCAGTTGGGTGTGAGATTGGTGATGCCGTGTAAACACATGTACATGTTGCTCTTGATGTCAATGGAAGATGTAGGTTTAGAATTACAAAAGCTCAAATGTGTCACCCCATCTGATTGACTGGTCCGACATGGAAACACATCATTAGGTTTAAACCTCATTAGACACCTTGAGAATGAACATATTACCACACACATTAGTTACTGTTTGTATCCAGGAATTCACTTCGACAACTGGCTTATTTTCTCCTTGGTAAGACAAGAACATTTCTGAAACTGTGGCCTTAAGCCTGGAAGAACCTACAATTTGAGTCTTCCTACATGCAATGGTTTCCTGTTCATAGATTTTTAATTAATAATTTCCTTGTTTAAAGTGTCAGAATGTCACAAAACAACAGCATAAAGACATTAAAGACATTTTAAAGCAGGTTTAAGTCTGTGAACATTCCCAGTCATTCAGGTGAAGTTATCTGGAAGTGTGAGTGAAGGCAACTGGACTACTTTCTTGAATCGCAAGTGATTCTTGTGGTCTACAGCTTTTCTTGCTTCGTGAATTATTTCCAAATGAAATTATTAAAAACAAAATGGAAAGTAGTTGCTATGTCATTCTACTTCCAGACAAAGCAGGTTTAATAATTTTATTCTGAATTATTATTATTATTATTATTATTATTATTATTATTTGCTGTAGAGTAAGTTGTAAAGACAACACTGATATTTCATCACTTGGACAAAGTTTTTGCAGAGAATGTGCCAGCAGTCGGCTGCCTATTTACACATCCAGCAGACATAGAGCAACAGTAGCATTTATTCAACGTTGTGTTTGTTGCAATTAATTGAATAATACTTAATAAGTCTAATATTCACTCTGTTTTAGCTACATTTTGAGTCAGACATTTACAGTATCTGGTCCACTGTGTTCACCAGTTAATTGTATCTGTCTACTTTTTGGAACCATTGGTTATCAAAGCTCTTTGGCTGAAAAAAACTGCCTGCTGTGGCTGGAAAGGAGGTCGTTGAGAGTGGTGAGTGAACAACAACAGTAAAGTTGCTCACCAAAAAAAACAATGAGCTGAAATATGCTAAAACACTTCACAGAAGTGGATGATAACTCTCTGTAGGTTTGCGACTATGATATAAAACACATCTCACCTATTGTTAATATAATAATATTGATTAATGCAGCTTTGAAGCATAATCAACTGAGTGATGGTGGCCAAAGTTCTCCTGAGTTGCCAGTTTAGTGCTTTGCCTCCTTTTGGAGTGTTATCAGGGAAATGTTTAAAAATGTCCCTGAGATGATATATTTCAAAAGCTGCTTCCCACTTACCCTACATAGATGTTTGTATCAAAGTCAAAGAACAGAAAGTTCACTTTTGAGCTGCCACATATTATACTTGCATGATGATATAGTGCTCAGGATATAATTACAATAGAGTCATATCTATCACTCAAATATACACACACTCAAACACACAAATACTTTTTTTTTTTTCCCCTGCGAGAGCGTCAAGTGGCAGTCCAGAGTGGTGTCTCTCTTTAGGCTGTGTTTGGTATAATTGGCAGCTGATTAATCACAGCTAATTAAATGTAATGATAGAGAAAGGTGGCCAATTTTGAGCTGAATGGTCATGGTTAGGTAGAGAATTGTCAGGTGGCCAGGCCTATTTTTGCGGCACGTGTGTGTGATGGTCAAGGTTAGGTAGTATTGCTAAAGAGTGGTAAGCCATTATGTATTTTTGTGTTAGGGAGAGGCTTGTGTGTGTGTGGACTAAGTGGCCAGGTGATTAGTGGAATTAGAACATTAGGAATTGAGATGGAGAGGGTTTGTTAAGTGGAAGTGAGATGAGGTCAGTTTTATCTTTTTTGTGTTCATGTAAAGATATTAATGCCTCTAAAGGCCACATAACAATCTTTAAGTGACGAGACTTTGACTCTGCTTTGTGTGTGTTAGAGGATTGTGCTGATAATTTGACCTGGTTGATATTTTTCCATTACCGCTTTTTGAAAGTGAGAGTTTCTGTGTTTCTTTTTTTAGTGTTTGTTTCTACTTTGTTTTCTTTTGATCCACCCGTGCATGTCCCTTCTTATTTCAGAGGATTTTGCTTTCGGCCCAGATTAGGGAGATTTGTCTTGATGGATTCAAAATCCCAAACATATTTGTCAGTGAGTGTGTGTGTGTGTGTTTGCGACTAGATGTGCGAAGTCTGCTTTGAGCCCGCAAGACTTTACCAAGTAAAAGGAATCTGAGGAAAAAAGATGGAGCACTTGCACTGGGCCTTAGTCTCTAAGAAGATTAGACGGACTGAGAGAGTGAGTGCAACACATTTTAATTTGTCCCTTTGGCTGGTTGGGTAAGAACATAATGCTTTTGCCTGGGACGGATGGAGGGATGGAGAGGCAGGGGAAAAGACTGAGCAGGAGCACTGGAGATTTGGAGGAAGAGGGAGGGATTAAGAGAAGTGGGGATTGAATGAGGGAAGGATGATGGCAGTGAGGGACGGTTAGAGAAAGGGATGAAGACCATCTTTTCTTGAGGTTTCCCTCCCTCTCACGGTATGATGGGCTCCCATCAAAGAGGCCAGCGGGGATTGATCACTGTTGATCCCTGTTCAGATTAACTTTCTGGCAGATCACTCTGTCTCTCGTTTTATTTTTTCCTCAACCAGATTACCATTAGGAGAGGGCGGGGTGAGGTTTCTCAATCCTAGTCTGCCCCCAAGAGACAGATGAAATCCTGATCACTGTTATTCCATGTTAATAATCATCTAGTCATTCCACATATCGGGCTAAATCTTAGTTACATGAGCCAGCAGATCAATCTATGTCAGCCCTTGTTTGACAGCCCACACACTTTGTGTTTGTCTAACTGCATCACTGGTGTCCTAAAAGTACGACAAATGTCCCAAAAATGGAAAACTATATAGGGATGTTGGCACATTTTGAACTCCATTTTTTTTTATTGTCCTTTGTTTTATTTTTTATTTTCTACATGGAGATCTTTTAATATCCACGAGAGCACAAAAAGAATAATTATAGCTGCTTCACTGATCTTATGAGCGTAAGACTATTGATTTAAAACTTGAGAACTGTGTGTACCTGTGCCTTCCTTTTTAATAAATCAGTTTAATTTATCAAGATAATATGTGCTGCACTTCCCTGTTTTTATGTGACTGTAAACTAAATATATTTAGGTTTTAGACTCACTTTGGGTTCTATGAACACGTGATGTTTTCTGTACTCTTTTACTGTTTATCAGTGTATTGTCTGTTTAGTGATGCTCTGCCTTGTAAGTTATTTTAGCTGTATGCTATAAACTTCACTCAAAGCCACACAATAACTTCATATGCCTCACGGCAGTTTAAGTTTATCTGAAAATGCATCATTATAAAACCCATCACACTCACGTGAAGAGCTCATTCTGCAGACTCATTGCATTTTTTTTTTTACTTCTGATATATCCATATTATTTCTTATATGAGGCTATTATATACAATAATTGATGTACATGAAATAACAATGTTTTGTCACAAACTACTAGATATTCGTATTAATATGTTGCTTGTATTGAGAGGTAATGAGATGTTCAGTGCAGCTTGTTTATTGTGTCTTTCTTGTTTTTTCCTCAGAAATTCTCATCTGTTTTATTTTTTTTGTAGACCCCTGGCCTGAGGGCAAGGTCTGGACGCTTGCAGTGGTATGCAGAGAAATGCATTTTTGCCAATCAGGTAACATACACCCCTGCTCACCCACCCAACAACACACGCACGCACGCGCGCACACACACAAACAGGCTGCACTCTTCAAGGCTGTGGTGAAGAAAGCAAAAAGAAAAGTGCAAGTACAAAAATTCCAGCTTAAAATATATATTGTTGCATTTGTGTGCATAGATGGAGGCTTTGGAGCAGATGGTGGAGATAACGGCCAAGTTGTTTGAGTGTGACAGAGATGAGCTCTACAGTTACGTCCTCCGACTCTGCAGTAAGTCTTTCTGTCACTTGTCTGTGTGTTGTTTTATTTTGTTTCTGTGCATGTGTGTGTGTGATGGAGAATAGGAAAAGTCAGAAGTAAGCAGAAGGGACGGTGTGATTGCTGCAGGGGAGAACTGAGCAAATAACAGTTGTGATTGAAGTGTTAAATCTGATTGTCAACCCATTACCCCCACTTCTCTTCACACACACACACACACACACATACACACCTCTAGTTAGTGTATTTCCTAAATTACAGCATAGTTCAAGATTGGTCAGTTGATCAGATTAGTGCTTTGATTGCCCTCTCACATCATGGAGCGGTTTGTCGGAAATGATTCTCTGATGCAAGATGGGTGTTGAGCCACAACCACATATGCCTGTGTCTCTTGGCTTTCATAGCAAATGACAGAATAACACCTTTTTTCATTGTCAATACTAGAGGAGACAAACGATTGGCAGAAGGCAGAAGCAGTGTGGACGAAGATGCAGGAGGAGAACGTCGTTCCCAGGGAGAGGACCCTGCGTTTGTTAGCTGACATCCTAAAGAGTAATGGCCAGGAGGTGCCCTTTGAGGAGCCTGAGGTAAAATCCCAGTGTACACACCAATAATGCTCATTAAATAGATCTGTTATTCAGAAGAATAATTGCCAGGCTCCTGAGGGGGGAAAGGAGCAGAGAAGATTAACCTGAAAGCAACGGACACGAGATTCCCAAGAGCTCTTGAGGACTAAAAATGTCAAACAAAACACACAATTATGCAACATCGATAATTAAACGGACATTACAATTGTGTATAAATACTTCTGTCATAAATCTTAAGGACACACATGGGGTGCTTCCATCGCACCCATCACTGTTGTGCGGTGGTGGTTTAAGTAATTTATCAAGCAAAAATGCTCATTCTCATTTTCCAGCTTCTCACATGTGAGGATTGAAGTTTTTATGTCACTAAAGTCTTTTAGGAGCTTTCATTGAGCTTTTCCATTGAAAAGGACATTCTAGATATCATCTCTGGGAACTTGCATAGATTAATTGATCATGATTATATTCATTATTGATTATATCGAATCACAGCTTTTATATTATAGTTGTCTGATGTATAAAGTTTCCAGTCCCTCCAAGAAGTTGCAATGTTGCAAACGCAAGTTCAGCCCGTGCATGTTTGATGTTTTTAGGCGGTTGCATCTTTTTCATTATTCATTTATTGAGAATAAACCTCACTGTACTGAATGGCTGAACTTGCATTTGCAACATTGCAATTACTACAACTCATTTTCCAAAAAGCCATGTAGTACTTCATAATTTTAAATACACATCATGATGGTTCCTACTAATATTCAGATCACTGAATATGCAAGTCTTGTTAAAAACTGTAAATTGTATATTATAGAAATGTCAAAGTTGGAGCCACACAGAGGCTGCACTTTTCATCATTTATTTTCATATGGACAAAACTGCACGTTAATTCTAAATGAATAAAAACTATTGCTTACTGAATAGATTAAAGAGCAAGCTGAACCCCAACCTCTGGTCACAGCAACTAACCCAAATAATCTCTGAAAACTCTTATCAGCTGCTCACTCCACACAACCGCCTCTACCCCCACCCTGCTCTACTTTAAGCCTCTGTTCATTACATGCAGAGGAAACAGGATTGAAGCTCTGATCTGAAGTGTGGTCAATCAGACTGGCTGGCTGGTGAAAGGAATTACAGCTTGATCTGTCTGTAAATCTGTAATGCCAGACTAATTTAGCCAGCAGCTAAATGCCACCATATGGCTGCCTCTGCATAAGTAGTTATACAGTATATGTGCATTTGACTGATTTTGACTGACAAAATAAATTGGAGAGATTTGAATACAGTAAAGACAGAGGGGAGTTTTGCTTGAAATGGTTTAACGTTGTTTTTCTTTGTGTTCTGTTGCTTCAGTTGTTCTCACTTTGTTCTCTTCAGCTGTAGTGTGCACATATGAGTGTGCTCTGATGGCCCGAAGCATGATGAGACAGGAAGTGATTGCTGTTGCCTAGAGCGATGAACTTGGTGACCCCAGGGGCTCTTGAGATGACACCTTTGCTCCAACGCGCTCACACACAAACACTTTTCTTTTGCCCCTGGGGTGGCAGACCTAATTTGCCCCTAGCCAATACAGCTTAACCCCCTCCCCTGACTGCTACATGGGTGAATGAGCATTAGGGCACCATGCTCTACCTGCCCAGCATTATTGCGCGGTCATACACACACACCCCGACTCGTTGCTGTGACACAGTTGAACACGTATATAGTCTTGAAAGCTGGGTGTAGTAGTTTTGATGTAAACATCAGACTGAGTTGTATCACTGTTTTCTGTGTGTATGTCATTTACAGACCTGGTATGAACAAGTTATTACAACAAAGCAGGTGAAGCCAACAACAACCTCCAACCCAGCCGTTAATGGTGCTGAATACCAGACCCGTCTGTTGGCCCTCTGTAAGAAGGGCAAAGCCACAGGTAAGCAGCAGGAGGCCCCAGTATTCTATTTCCACATGACATAGAGCTCATTTAAATCTGCTTAAGTATTTAAACCATCTGACGTGTGTAAAGTTTTCACTTGAAGCTGCAATAAGACATTATAGGACTCGTACAGCATAGACACACTTTTGGCAAATGAGAGTCCTGTGTCTTGTCGTCTGATGAATGTAGGTCTTTTAGTTGCAGTTTCAAGTTCAGAGAATGTTAGTCTGAGGTGGTTGTTTGGGACTCTGGTGTTAGCTGAGTCTAGACGTGAACACATGGTGCCCCTGAACACCGTGAATAAGACTGGATTTAAGGCCTTGAACAAACGGTACACTGTAGCATTCCTTCACACAGCCAGTGTGTAGCAGGAATAGTGGAGCTGCGTAGAGCATATGGAGAGCATAGTGAGTACTGCAGGAAAAATACACATTTAAAAAATGTGCATACTAAATCGTATTTGCAATATTGTTCTAAATTGCAAGATGACAAATCGTTCAGCCCTTGTGTTTATAGTTGTTCCAAACTGCTTCAATAGAAAATGGGGTGAAATGCCTGCAGTCTCAGAGAGGAACAAGATATGATGAACATGAAATGTCAAATCATTAAATATAAGAATGATGTCTTTTCCATGAAGCAGTTTATGAGGTTGCACTTGTTTAGCTGTGTGAAAAATGTCTGAAGAAATGAAGAATGTCTCAAGTCCACACCCATTGTTGGATTGTTGATTTAAAAAGAAAAAATGTTGCATGCGTCCATGATGGAGGTTCAGATCGTCTTAAACTTTACTGTTTTACTTTACTGTTGGTAGAACCAAATTTAATAGTAGTCTTATTGAAGTGAAAGGAAGATATTAACACTTGTGTTTCACCACTGTATCTGTCTTTATGAAAGCAGATTAGTCTATTAATCCAATAATATTTTTTATCCTGTCCAACCTCTTATTTTTTTCTTTTCCTCTGCTTCTCTCATTCTTTTTACAGCGGCCTATGGGATGCTGAAGGTAGCTCATAAAAAGGGTGTGACAATTGGCCCTGCAGTTTACGACCATCTGATTCGTTCCCTGTTGGCTCAAGGGTCTATGGAGGACGCCATGGCAGTGAAAGACATGTAAATATCTTAACATTCTGCAACTGCACAACATATTTCGATAAAATCATAAAAAAAACAAAAAAAATATTTTTACAGTTTATTCATTGTGATGCAGGAACAAATTTCAATTCAATTCAGTTTTATTTATATAGCGCCAAATCACAACAAAAGTCATCTCGAGGCACTTTACATTGTAA
>JAUMHL010000008.1:3267626-3296775 GCA_032362345.1 Sandelia bainsii | reverse complement strand
AGTTAATGGCATGCAGTATTGGCATATGAGCTCTAACTATAAGCTTTATGAAAAAGGAAGGTCTTTAGCCTAGTCTTTAAGGTAGGGAGGGTGTCTGCTTTCCGAAACTGAAGTGGAAGCTGGTTCCATAGGAGAGGAGCTTGATAGCTAAAGGCTCTGCCTCCCATTCTACATCTGGAAACTCTACAAACACAACAAAATATGTAAGTCAGTTCAAACTGTTTCAACGAGTATATCAGGTTTGGCTCCCTTCCTAATGCTATTTTAATATAATTGACAGGGAGTGAAAGTCACAGCTTTGATTTGTGCAAATTAACATTCCAAAGTTTATACAAAATTAACTTATTGGTACTCAAAGTGCTTTTATACTGTACAGTGTCACCCATGAGAAGCACACATGCACACACACCAATGGCAGAGCTGCCATGCAGCTGGCCTGACTCAGTTGGGGAAACTTGGGGTTCCGTTTCTGGCCCAAGGACGCTTGTGTAGAAGTTTATCTTGGTTATAAAATAAAAACTGACAAATTCAACATGTAGTGCGGTTAACGCTCTGCTACTTTCCTCGCCTCCTCAGTCTGTGGCACCGGGTCACCTCATGTTTTAACCTCAGGCTAAAACATCATCTTCTCAGTAGACATGAGGATTATAAACTGATTGTGTTCTAACACATTCAGCCCTGCTAGACATGAACAGTTGTCCTTACTAAGCCTCAGCGTGCACACACACACACACACTTGGATGTACAGATTAATTTTGGTTTTCTGAGAAGCGGGTGACTTTGCAGAAAAACATCAATCTTTTTCCAATTAGTAATGTATCATGCGTTGTTGTGTTGCCGGGCCGTATCGGGGCTTGAGCCTGAGGACAAATGAATTGACAGACAGAGGTATTAGACATCTGACATTAGTCCACCACTGATCTTCTCTGCTCCGTTTGTCTCTTAGGTAATCTCCTCCTTTTGTCCCTTTCTTTGTCACTTTCTTTCTGCAGAGGAAAGACAGACAAGCAGAGGGTTTAAAACAGATAATATAACAACATGATAGGCTGAGAGAAGAGATGCAGTTACTAATTTGTAAAGAAAGAAACATGTGCAAAACATTTATTACACTATCAGTCTCTCGACATGGTTCACTCTGTTATGTTATGAGGAATAATCGTATCAATTTTAGACTTGTGTTTCAACAAGCGCAAAGCAATACGAGCGATAACCCATCTCCAGCCTCTGTTTGAATTGGTTTATAGCATCCCTGCCTGGATAAAAGCTTAATTTATCTGCACTCTAAATGAGAAGTGAGATGAGAGGAGAGGAGAGTCGGGGAAAGATGGAAATGGGGAGGAAAGGAAGGAGATAAAAAGAGCTAAGGAGGAGTGAGTGAGGGGAGGAGGGTTAGATTTAATCACATAGGAGGTTAATGAAGACGCTATAGGCATTAATTCTCAGTGCGTGTGTGTTTGTTTTGGGGTAATCTGTACAGAATTGAGCAGTAGGATGCTTATGGTGAGATTAAGGGATTGGCAGAGATTGATGATGAGAGAGAGAGAGAGGAAGAGGTGGATGATGGATTCATTAGCTGAAGCACAGTACCCCTAGAAGGAGAAGGCGAGAGGGAGCAGCGTGTGTGTGTTGGGAAAAGGTGAGTGAGAGACAGCCTGTAGAGATTTTCTCCCACCCGATAAGAATAATTCTGACCCCACTCCCCCACCGCTCGGTCTCCACGGCAATCTGTTGGCGACCCTGTTACTGCTCCAATCTTGGCTGTGACCCTGTCACAGCGGCTGCCGGATGCCGCTTGGCCTGGTGTCGCTGTAGTGATAAGGATTGCTGCCCTGATGCTCAATTGAGCGGACGGATTAATCTGGTTGCGGGGCTATAATAATGAATTTTAAAAAAGACGGGAGTTTGATTGAGGTTTTAGTGGCAGAGGAATGGAAAAAGAGGAGGCCTTAGAGGGACAACAAATAGACACAGGCGAGGGAGGTAAAGTTGGGAGGAAGAAGTGATGAAGACACAGATATACAAACACACATGTGAGGGAGCTCAGCAGGAAAGAACATCACATACAGTGACATCAACCCACTGCTTGATGTCTGTATTATTTTCAGGGTCACAGCAGGCGCTTTACAAGAGGCTCAGACTCGCTGTCAATCATGTTTGTTCCCATTGTCCTGTTGCTCTTCTGTCTTTCAGCTCATGTGTTTATCCACTAGGTCTCTGTGGTTTTGTAAATATAATGCCTTATAATGGACAAGTGCAAAAAAATGAGACAAAGACGCCGTAGAGATAATAACTCAGTCCTCATAGATTATAAAGATTTGCTTTTAATGGTCTGGTGTCAGCTTTAAAGTTAGAAATAATGGACACTGTAATGGCTTTGTGCAGCCCACACTGGTAAGTTATTTGTAATTTCTATTTTCATAGAAATGGCCCATCCTACATGGGATTACGTGACACACAATCATAAAGACTTTGGCAGTCGACATGCTCCATACTATATTATGCAAGGATGAACAACAACAAAAACATTTTTTCACACAAACAGAATAGAGATATACAATTTAGGAAGTTCCCTGTAAGCTGCAACATTTGTTCTTATTGTCCGTTGTATCCAGATGTGAAAACAACAGAATGGTGATATTAGAATTATAATATTTAATAATAATACATATTCAGATGAAAATAATTAGTTTTTAATGCATATTTTTTGGCTTAATTTAAGAAAATGAAATGCAAATAAAATCACATTATGACATAATGCAAAAGTCCTGTAAGTATATGACATTATAATAAAGCATTTTATTTGTAACTCTGTGCTATATGTTGACACGATACTAATACTAAACCTAATATAATAAATAAAGTGAAGGTTGATAAAAAAAACAAGAAATATTTTCTCTGCCTCAGTGCTACATCCAATGTGCCAGGCTTCCAACTGAGTGATATTGCCACCAGTTTACTCATCATCACACACAGCAAGAAAGACCAGGCCAGAGGTAAGAAACAGACATGTACAGTCAACACAGAGACGTGCTCTTTTTGGGACAGACAGACCCATCTCATCCACTTCTCCACAGATGGTCTTGAGAAACTGAAGTCTATGCTGCAGGTGGATTATGTTCCCTCACAGCTCGCCATCACCAGACTGGTTCAGGCCCTGGCTAGGCAAGGTGACCTGGCAGGCATCAGTGAAGTGCAGTCGCTGATAAAGGGTCTCGGCACGACCCTCAACCTGTCCAGCATGCTGTTTGTCAACAACAAGGCCTTGGCACACATCAGAAAGTAAGACCATACTGCCTGTGGTGTCTCCATATAAACTTAAAACATCAGTGATTATGAAGAACACAAAGATGCGTAAACTCAGTATTTTGTTCTTTTGTGAATCACATTTAGTCTGACGCTTCGAGAAAGTTATTACATCATCTGTAACTTGAATCTTTACAGAGCAATACCAACCATGTATAGTACAGAAACACAGGTTGACATACTCTTAAGTGAAATCTGTAGTGTGAGTGGGGGGCTGAGTACAAATAGGAAACACAGTTGTAATAGGATTATTTATGCATTCCTTTTAATGTCATGAAAACACCCATCCCCCACTGCCGCCCCGTCACCTCTCAAACAACAGAGAACAAAATATAAAACACATTGTGCATCAAACTTTCATTACGCTACTTATTGCATTAGCTGTGTACCCCAGCTCGAGCGCCAGCGTCCCCACGCCAACTCGGAGGGACAGCAGGAAGTGAATAATAGCTCAACGGCCTCACGCCTGATTGGCCGTCGCAGCACGGGCCTGTCAGTTTGAACCCTGACCTGTGGGAGCTGCGCCCTGAGCAGCTCTGACACGTGTGTCCCCACTGTATTTGAGTCAAGCTGACTTGTTAAGAGCCGTGGCGGAAAAGCAAGCAGATCCAGAAAGCGGAGCACCACATTTAGAGGGGCCCCCCGCTGAATTATTCAGACGGTTCCAGTCGTAACAATCGGCGCAGATATGTTCTCCCACCTCTAGACACACACGCAGAGACGCGCACACATTCTGTATGTTAAATATTCATTACTACTGGTGACGGCAAGAAAGGAGCAGGGAGCGTAAAGTGTTAGTAGCGAGGTTGGGTTGCCAGATTGGGTTGTTTTAGATTTGTAGTACTTTAGTGTGCAGCCTTTGGTTGTGGAGACATCAGCACAAAAACATTTCACTACATAAGTGAGCATTAGTGGAAGAATGCTCACTCACTCGGGGAGATGTACAGCACAACGAAAGAAACAAATATCATTTTAATATTAAATGACAGGAAAAAACAGCATCTGGAGCAGTTTTAATCATTCTTTCATCTGATCAGGTTCTATGAATATACAGTATCTTAACGTGTATGTTCTTCAAGTTGAATTATGGTTTGGCTGATTACTGATGTGCTGTTTCTCTCTCAGAAATGTTGTGTCTGAATTGCTTTTAAATTTCCCTCATACTTGCTCATATTTGAAGATTAAACATGTACAGGTTTTGGGTGTAGTTCTGAACCCTTTTTCTCCCTGCACCCTCTTCAGTGGTGATGTGGAGTCTGCAGTAGAGGTGTTGGAAGAACTGTACACCAGTCCAGACAGCAAAAGTCCCAGTATGATTTTCGTCTTCAGAAAGGTCTTGGAAGAAGGCAATGACAAAGCCTTAGATAAGTGTAAGAGACACATGCAATCCATACATGCACCAAATAAAGAAATACAAAACATGAGACCACAAGTAATAGCTGATTTGAAGTAGATGGGTTTAACAATGATCTTAAGTGTGCATGTTGTGTTCCAGTGAGTGCTATGGCAGAGCGGCTAGCCAACCACTTTTCCTGCTACAGACCAGCTTCAGACCTCTTCCTCCAGCTGCTGGATATGGACAAAGTCGAGGACGCCAAGTTTATGCTGGCTGTGAGTATGAGTGTGCGTGTGCCTAAAAGCTGTAGGTCTGAGAGGCAAGACATTTATTTGTGAAATATCACTGATAAATATTTTTACTAAAGCTGAACGAGATGTTAGTGGATTCAAATTCTGCAGTCTATTATTTTATTTATTTATTTTTTTTAATTTGGTTTAGTGTGAGTAAACTACACTATGATTATGTGTGTTTAGAAGGTTTTCTTCTGTGTTTTGTTGCAGTCCACAGAGGCTGAGATAAAATACACTTTATTAATATTGAAGGGAAATTCATGCAAATGGATACAGATACATTACTTGATGCTCTCGCTCTTCTCCCTTCATCACTATTTAAACATTAAGTGAGGAAATCCACGATTTTCAGGTCAGGTTATTAATCTCCATTTTTGCCTTTGTGAAAAGAGAGGAGATAACGGTGGTATGAAAGAAACTCAGCACCTTACTAGAGAAAACCACAGGTTGCATCTGAATGAACCAGAATCTGTTATTAAAAATCTAAAGTTTGACTCTCTCCATCCAATACAATAAACTGCAATAGTTTAGCTGAACATTATTCTTTTTCAGATGTCCAAGTGCAGGTTCTACTTATGTACTACAGATTCTTCTTGATTCTGCACACCATGAAGAAAGCTCTAATGACCACTTCAAATACATTTTAAATCATTTGGAGCCTTTTCTCTCCATTTGAGTGTCTTGCACTTGGCTACATTTTAAATTTCTACATCAAAGTAATTAAAATCTGCAAAAAAAAAAAAAGAGTCAACATGGGACCCGGTGATGAATTTAGTCCATCACAGCTCCCTGATGCATTTGTTCAGTTGTCAGACCCTGTTGATGGTAAAAGAGGTTCTTCCACCACAGCCGCTGACTTATTCATCCTGCCTCACATTTATGTCAAGACATGCTTGCCCACACCACCACAGAGGGAGTTTAGTAGTCTGAAATTGGCCTCTACTGCATTGCTGTAAAACAAATAAATGTATTTGGTCTTTTTCACAGCACTGTACTTCACTTATTTAACACAGTTCATACATTACAGCTCAGTGACTTTGCACTGAGCATAGAGACATGACTATGTAGAAGCTAGATGCATCAGAGACAGCAAGGAGGAGGAAGAGGACGAGGTAGTAAAACGAGATTCTCAGGAGACGTTACACTCCATTTGCCTAAAGTGCACAATAGTGAACAGTATATTGGTATGTTACTCACCACCCTCATTTTGTTCATTTTATGTTCCTCTTACTCAGCCTTTGCTGCTGTCATTTTAAGCCTGAACAACATTAGTGGTGCTTTTTGGACTAAGCTCAAATCATAATTTTGTGGCAAAAAATGTAAGTCTAATAAAAAAAAAACTCTTCTAAGGGCTCAACAGTATCTGAGCAGTACAATGAATATACAACTAAAGAGCAGTAAAATTATAGCATTATATTGTGAAGTATTATTGGAATATACAGAAAAGCACATACACAAGTACATTTCCAAATTATAATAATTCCTGAAAACACTTGTACTTTAAAGGTGAGACTAAAATGAGCTGACTTCATCTTTTCTATGATGAATTTACTGCTTAGGTCAGTTACTACAATAGCAATACGCTCATGTGTGTGTGCCCTCTGTGCCACTTTAACAGAGAGTGAAATTGAAAGATGCACAGAGAAATGAAAACATCTCTAGATACCCTCAGACAGAGAGACATGTGAGATGTGTCTGCTCATCTGTCCCTGACATCTTGAGTGACTATCCCTCAATCTTTAAACAGGGATGTCTGACTAGCATACATGTTAATGAACAGATACATTACTTGCTGCAACTCTCATCTTCATCAATATTTAAATACAAGCTATGAACTACATGTTTTTAAAGCTGTAATGAGCTTGCAGGATTCTTTTTGTCACTTTTCTATCTAGAAGGCAGGTTTTCAGATCGATTTACCTAAAGACAAATTTTCTGTACTCAAGTATTTATCTGAACGATACAAATCAAGAGCTTACATTATGAAGAATGAACATTATGCATCAGAACGAAAAAAAGAAAAGTACCCAGCAGAGCTTTAAAGATTAGTTGTGTAATTGTTTAGTTGCTTAGTCAGTCAGAAAACCATAATCAGATGAACTATTAGTAAATAGGAAATACTTTTTGTGCAAAAATGACAAACATTTCATGCTTTAATCTTTTCAAATATGACTATTTTCTGCTTTTCCTAGTATGAAAGTACAGTAAACTGAGTTTTTTTAAGTTTGAACTATTTGTTGGACAGAGGAAAACATTTGCAGCTGTCATTTTGAGCTCTGGGCAAATGTGGCGGCCATTTCTAACATGTTTCTTACCTGTGAGAAACCTCACAGTAAATATACTGATCAAGAAAATACCAGCAATCCATAGTGAAAACAGTGAAAATGACTCATTACAGTTAAATCACTTCAACCATTTAAATGATGCTCCAGAGTAGTTGCTCTGGAAAACAACACCTGCCAGTTTGAGGCAGCACTTGAAGAATGAGAAACCCACTGATACGTAGTTGAGTAAACATGGGAAACAAGGAAACAAAAATCCATGAACAAATGCTCACTGTGTTGGAAAGTAAAACTACAAGGACATCTCACAGCAATGACTTCTCTAAAACTTGTTCTCCAATTTGTCTTTGTAGTCAGAATGTTAAGTTTGTGAGTTTAAACTCCACTGACGTGAGCCAGGTTAAACTGCTGTGCTCCTTTTTGTCCTTCATCACAGCCTGTTTTCGACTTCCCCTCAAAGCTGCTCTTCTAGGGTCACTGGAGGGTAGCAGCACAACCACTCCATCTCATCACAAGTGAAGCTGGACCCAAACTCTGAAAAGCTTTTAAGTAGGCGTGCAGACAATAATGATGACAAGACTATCAGGAGAGAACGCGGTGAGGTCAGTGGGGAGCGAGCGCAGAGCGATGAAGTTAAGAAGGGAAACAGTTGACAGAGGGAAGCAGTGAGGCAGGCGCTTTATGGACGGTCATTGAGGTAAAGGAGGAATCACTCCCTGGGTATCCAGAGCTTTTAGACACTGTGCATGAAGTGCAGGGGAGACGATAGGCCCAGTTGGTTGTGGCGTCACCTATGGGAGTGGTCGATGTAGTGAGGGAGAGAAAAAAAAAAGGGAGGAAAGAGTGAGTGAGAGCGTGGAGCAAAGTTGAGTGAAGTGGCGCAGTGTTGGTCTAATTGCCTGATTGTACTAAAGCCATTCTGCCGCTCAGTGACTCCAAAAGAAGGCAGCTCACTTTGCATGTGTGTTGTCCTGTTAAAAGCCTTGCAGGCCACCCGCATTTTAATTCTGCACGAGGTGGAGAGGGAGTTTACGACTGGCTAGTAATCAGGCCTCGTTGCTGCTCAGCCAGGAGACCACACTTGCTCACCCAGAGTGCAACAAATGTTAATGCAGCTCCTGCAAACACAGACACACAAATACACACAGTATATTGTATATGTATACATGTTTTCATCAGAAGCATTTTCTTCTTAAAGTTTTTTATATTTCTAAATTCTTGTCATATTTGAATGCGTATCAAATTATTATTGTCTGGAAATCTGAAATTGTCGATTGGTCTGGGTATAGTTAGTTCAGAAGTATATTTATTCCTTTTCAGATGGAATAATGATCACAGAAAAATAGATTTACTGCAGTTTTGAAGTCATTTTCTTCTTTTTGCTTCATCTGTTGCCCGCTGATCTTTTACTCCCCGTCTTGCACTAACTAACTTCGACTGAATACTGGATATGGCCTTCATTATGACTAATCGATGATTATTATGCTCTCTGATGTACATTTAAATTCATAAAGAGAAGTTAAAATGCATAATTAACCTTTATCCTGAGTGTGCTAGTGTTTGTATTAATGTGTGTTAAAGTGCATGAGTTTTCAGATGTAAGGAGCACAGGTTGGACAGTGTACTTGACTTCTTTCGCCTCTGTATTGTCCCTTTTCTCTTGCTGTAGCGCTGTAACGCCTTGGCTCAACAGAAGGAAGTGCTGACGTCCTACGTGTCTCGAAAGGCTCAGACTCCTGGACAGGTAAAGTCACGTGATTTTTTTTAAGACCCAAATAAAGAGACTTATCTTTGAACTGCCTGTTAAAAGTCAAACTAAAAAACTGAATTCTCATATTCACATACAGTAGATCTAAACAGTATATTTACTGTGATAATTGTGCATATTTTAAGAACTTTATATTAAACTATAAAGTAGCTTATCTGCTGTATATGTTTAATTAGTTATCTATTAAGTACATTTTGTTATCTGTACAAATCCACCGATATACTGTTTGTGCATGGATATGTGTCATTTATGCCCATATTTAATGTATAATGTATTTATTGTTTTATTAATTGTAATTTTGGGCAAGTGAGGACACAAGTGAAACATTATTCTTATATGTAAATAAATATTTGTGTGCACAGGTGGGCAAGATCAAGGCCTTGCTGAGCCTGATTCCAGACTTCACTGAGAAGGAGGTGCTCTACCCATTCCTGATGAAATGTCATGGTAAAGACACACAAGTACAAGTACAGCAGCAGGCAGCTCACTGGTCTGTGGCTAAGTCAACATTAGCTGATGCATTAACAAAGCATCAGGTTAAGGAGTGTGTGTGTGTGTGTGTGTGTGTCTGTGCTTTCAGGGGTTAGAAGAACACATGTCCTCTAATGAGTTAGCTGTCCTGGCTAGCCTAGCGTGCTAATCGTAACACGGTCCACCACTTGGTTTTTCTTTCTTTTCTTTTTTTCCTCCTTTTTTTCCTCCACCTCCCTCCATCACTTCTTGCCCTCTCCACCTTTCTACTACTGTTTGTCTTTTTTTGTCTTCCCCTCCTTGCTTTTACCAACATCTTTGCCTCTCTTCATGTCCGCCACTTCACATCACCCTCCCGTCTCCCCTTTTTCGTACCTTGTCAGACTAAAGATGAGCAGACATGACTATTTAATTAGCATTAGCTTGCTGGTCGGTCAAGGCAGCCACAAGGGACACAATTAGTGATGCTCTGCTCGCCTCTGTTCTCTACCTCAGCTATGTACTTGTTTCTCTTTTTTGTCTATGAGGGGGTTTCTTATCTCTTGTATCTTGAACTTGCCTTACTTCCCACTTATGTCTCTTTGTTACACATACCTGCACGGATTAGGATGATTACTTTCTCATCTCATCACAACTTCATTATTTCTGGATTGTATGCCTGAAGAGAGAGATTCTGATACTTAATACTTCTAAATTGTGTCATCATGAAAGATGAATTTTCGTATTTCATTCAAAAAAGTTTTTGAATTTTCCATGTTCCATTGAATATTTGGCTGTTTTTTTTCTCTCCTTTGTGTTATCGTTGCTCCACAGTTAGAGAAAAATGGAATATTCTACACATTTATACCAGTACCACTTTTCAATCTGATTCTTATTAAATAATAATCTGTAGCATTTTAGATGTGAAATACTGGCAAATGCATACATAAGACTGGACAGTATTCATGTGCGTGCACATGCATTTACAGTAACAAATCAGTTCTTTGCACTAGTAAATTGATCACATACCACTGTAAAATGACACAATTTTCCCTCCAACAATAAATATAAAGCATACCTGTTTATTTTTTTTACACACATATTTGTTTCCTTAACACCTACAGTCAAATTAGAATTGACATTTTGGATTTTTTGTCTCAATTACTGACTTTTTCTTTCCCTCTCATCTGGCAGTTCTGGATAAGGATTTATCGACAGCCAAAGCTCTGTATGAGCAGATGCAGACGGAGGGGATAGTCGTCGACGAGCTGTCACTCAAACGGCTGGCTGTGGTTTACCGCAATGCAGGAGAGCCGGTTCCCTTCACTGAGCCCCCTGTGAGTCTTACATGCACAGACACACACACAATCACTTACAAATTTGATTGGTTTTAGTCTTTGAAGATGTTCACCCAAATATATCTGAATTGATTGTTTGCTCTATGTGTTAAATATTGAGACCACTTCTAAATTAAAGTTACATAAGCAAACTGTGGCTGTGATGTTGCCAGTTTGACACCACAGACTAGCAGAAAACTTTGCATCAGACAATGTGCTCTGTCTTCACTCAGCAACAACTTTTGATGTGCCCTTGAGCAGAGTACTTAAAACATCAGATGTTGTGTTGCTACTCGGTTGCCAGCAGCAGAAAGCTGATTGTACTGAGCAAGTTGGATGTGTCTTGACTATGTCACATGGTTACAACACTACAACATACATTAGTCTGTTAATTCTATTTTCTGTAAATTCAAATTGCCCATTTGTCCAACCAACAGTCAGAACTTTTAAAAACATGACAAAAGACTAGGAAAACAACACATCTTCACAAATGATAAATTAAACTTTGATATTGGACATTATTACTTTAAAAACAATGACTTAAACATTTAATTGTGAAAATTGTTGTTGGCCACCTAATTCAATGGTTCCATAATCCACATTTTGGCTTGTAAGCCCTTAAAAATGAAACAGTGTGCCTCAGGACCCTCATCAAAGATGCAGTTGACACAATATTGACACAATAATATTCACACATATTTGTAATGATTTGTGCTTCACTGTTGTTGTTTTTTAAATTACTAATTACCTCATAATTTAGTAAATATTGTAGTCCTGTTATGTCGATTGATCATACTACTCAGTTTCTTCCAACCCTACATTATATTAGCACAGAGTCGTTCACACACATGCGGCACACACCTCTCATCATTGGTCCAACCATGCACACGTGAACAACAGATTATGAACAGATCTCTGTACAAATACAAATACACCCACAGTTCCCAACCAGTGTTGGCAGTTGTCCGGCTGGTATCCTAATGCATGCCATTGTGTGTGTGTTGTGGTCTGTGTGCCATAATAATGTGAAGGAGCAGTCTGCCCACTCAGGGTAGTTCAGTATACGCAGGCCTGCAGCTAGCCTCCTGTGTTTGTTACTTTGTGTATGTGTGTGTCAGAAATTGTGCCCCACGGTCACAGAGTGCAAATATTGTGTAAGCGAGATAGTGTCACTGCAATAGCTGCTCTCATTTTCTGACTCCTAGTGTTTTTGAGCATTTCAGCACATTGCGCATTTTATAAGCTGATGTAGCTCTATTTATGGCAGAGGACGCACACACACACACACACACACACACAAACACACGCACAGCCCTCTCAGCCCCCGCACACTTATGTGCTGTCCCCTCGAGGCAGGTGTAGACTGAAGCCTCTCTTGCCTTCCCATCACTCACCTTCAGTACAAAGATAGAAGGAGAAAGAGGGATGAAGGTATAGAAGATGCTGCATTATTAACTGAATGTCAGGATAGTTAAGTGATTGCAGGGTTTTTTTGGCAAAGGGGAGGCAGAAGAGTTGCAAGGAGAGGGAAAGGTGAACAGTCAGAAGTTAATACAGAGCATTTTTTCACAAAGGGAAAAACACATTTGACATAAAATAAGTAACGCCTTAATCTGAGTAAATATACAGTTTAAACACAGTATTTTAGCAAAATCAACTGGCAGTTAAGGGACAAAAAAAAAACTCATTTGAAATCAACAGTTTGTGACAAGTTTAAGAGAGTTTGCTGGATTTGATTTGGAAAACTGGTAAAAAAAAATTCACAGAAAGGAGTAAGGTTCTTTGTATAAACAAAGAAATAATCCACAGAACACACTACGGATTCAACAGTTTTCATAAGGAACAAAGGAAGTAGTTGCTACGTTCAAATCAGAAGTGTAACTAGAACTCTTGTTTCTGGAAAGAAATGCGGAAGGTGACGTTCATACAGTGCTGCGAAAAAGTATTACAAATAAAACCGAATCCAGAGAAAAATATCTTTGTAATTTAGGTGAACTGACATTTTGAATGTGCCTTAAATTCTATGCTTTTTTTCCTCCTTCAATTTATCAGCATTAATTACTACATTAATAAACAATCATACATTATCAAGAGCTGGCGTAATCTGCAGAAAAGCTCTCACCTTCTCCCCCGAAGAAACACCCACCGCAACACTTTGACTGGATCAAAACACTGATTAATTAGCCAGGAACAGAGGCAGAGAAGCCAGAGTGTGCGTTCAGGGAGTGTGCTACAAATCCCTTATTTGTGTATTAATGGGGATTTAAAGATGAAACGAGACAACCTGGTTGGAGAGTGGAGACTTTAGACAGACCCAGGAGGGCCTCCGCTGCTGCTTACTTTTGGAAAGAGGCGAGGTGCAAATGCACCTTCCAGCCTCACTATGTGGCAGGTATTTATGTTCGGAGTATATAAGAAAAAATGTCTTTGTTTCTCTTTCCAGGAGTCTTTCAAGTTTTACGCAGACATGCTGAGAGAGAGAGCTGCCAAAGCTCAGGCGGCAGCAGAAGAATGAAGACCCATGCTCCTCTTACCGCCATCCAGATCCAACTGTTTTCTTTTTTTGTCTCGTTCTTTTTTGTGCAAGTTGTTTGAGCTGAAATGTTGAGTGTTATTTGTTATAACTGTTTGACACTGTCCCTCGCGATACTGATAATGTTGACCATTAAGATGATGATGATGAGAATGTACAGACATATTTATGCTAATAAATAATGTTAGGGATCCACATTCTGTGCCTGCTTCTCTCCTTTACATTTTCATTTCATTTTTCTTGCTAAGACACTGTGCAAATGCAATGCGACAATCCTACACTACTCTCAAACTGTGTACAGTATAGTGTGTATTATTGACCAGTCCTCATCAGTATATTGTAGATGCAGTTAGTATACATCCTGCAATTCCTATAAGTAACTATCACCATAGTAACGTACAAAATTAAACTTTTTTTTGATGTTTGTAACATCATATTTTAAAGATAAAACAAAGGCAAACACTAAAATATACCCTAAAGGATCTAAACAGGTAAAGTTAGTAACCAATATTAAAATGCCGTTTACGTGTTACTATCAATAATCGCATAATATTCTGTGTAAAAATAACACTGACAGGAGCATTTCTGCAGCAAAATAAAAAAAATTTTTATGGTACTTTACCTTGGTAAGATTTTGAAGTAACTTTTTGACTACTTTTCCTTAAATAAAGGATCTGACCCTTCCCTCATTTCTTCCATGCTGAGTGAAATAGTCTTATCTCAAGTATTTTTTCTCTGTGTATGAAATTTTTCAACATACTTCAGTCACTTTTCTACTATATTCAGAACATGCTTAGAAATAATTTGTTGAATGGATGTGGGAAACTACTGTGAAAGAAGTGGAACTAGTAGTATTAAATACTCTTCCACGACATTTTTGTTTTACGGTTAAACAGAGAACACACAAAAGATTATTTGCATCACTTTGACTTGACTGATTTTCATGAAAGACTGTTATGTGGTCTAATCCTAACCGAGCCCCTTCTCTGTTCTGTCTCCTGACCTGCATCTCCAGCTCTCCTCTGCTTTCAACACTTTCCGCCCTCCAGTACCAGCCTCAGATGTACAGGTTTCAGTAACACAATCTATTCTTGACCCTGACTGCAGCAGGCCTTCGATAACACCACCCTGGTCGTCTCCCAAGGAGATTGTGTATTAGCTGACATTAGAGGGTCAGCCCAGGCAGTGGAGCTCGTTTGGGACACAAATTAAAATGCAGGAGATGTGACATGGTCAATGGGAACTGGGCAATAATACCCACATTTTTTGTCCTTCGTAATGATCTCAGTGATTAAAAAAAAAGGTACAATTATGTAAATGCTCTTTGACATTAAGCGATCAGATATTCATTAGGGTAGTTTTTTTTTCTTCAATAGAATTGTGTAAGAATATAATCAATATAGTTTTACATTACCCTGATATTGGCTTTATGATTTCACAACAAGAACCATTTTTGGGCTTTGTTGAATAAATCGACTATGAAGGATTATCACAAAAATGATTCCCAGTAGTGCACAGCTACAGGTGATTGTGCTTGTAACTGAATGACAAGGCCAAGCAATGGCAGAATATGAAGACAAACACTCAAGTGGAGCAATTTGGTTTAATACTTTACTAATTTGGACTCCATGTTGGCAAAAAATGTTATCAGGCTTTTGCACCAGTGCAAAAACACACATTTTACATAATCTTCAATCTATGAGTGCACAGCATGTACAAGCTCTTTTTTTCCCCCCCTGAGTGTGACTTACTAAATCTCTACTTGTTTTCTTGTCAGTGCTCCCTATACTGGCACACACATTGTTAAGCTTAATAACCTTACATATACAAAAAAGATAAAGCTGTGGGGAAAAAAGACAATTGAAAATGGAACAAGCAAAAGCTGCATAGATATTTGCCAAAGTGGCGCTTCAATCATTTGCCAACACAGAGAAGTGAAGAAAAAAATTCTTCTGCTTAAACTTTGATATCACTGCAGTGCTCTGCTGCCATCCAGCAGCAGACAGCGGTACTGCAACAAAGCCTGTAAGTACAAATTTACTGTACTTTTTTAATTATTCCTATATTGTAACTGTAAACACTGGGTACATGTTGGTATTGTTTTGACAAGTCAAATATGAGAGGAACTGCAACACTTATGAATAATTTCACTCATTAACACAGATGACTAAAAGCTACTGAAGTGCAGGAGTTGTTTTCCAATTAAGGAGTGCTGGAGTTTGTGATTTTGAAATTATTGGTAAAAACCTAATTCAGAACATGCATGTTACTAATATCTAGTGAATTGGGCATTTTAAATAATAACAGAAAAACAAACAATGAAAAACCTAGTGTCGAACCAGTCGCACTAGAACCTAATTTTATGACATTTAGTTTGATAGGTGCGTTCACCAGTCCTGACTGGACTTCTGTTTGATGTATTTTAGGCACAAGTAGTAGAGTAGCATGAATCCCAGACAGACTGCCAGCAGGACCAGATAGCACGAGTACAGAGGGTACTGGTTCATGTTCATGGCATCCACCACCTGAAAGACAAACAGAGAGAGGTAGAACATAAGGAAGATGAAGGTTTGTCCAGGTGAAGCAGTTGTAAAAACTGTCCTACTTCTAAAATCCCTGAAATCTTCCCTTAAATATCAACTTCTTCTGTAACATTTAATGTGGTAAAATAGGCACCAACAACAAATCACTTTATTCAACTCTTGTGCTCCAAAAACTATAAAACCAGGAATCTGACTGATTAGACTCCCTGATTTGACTCTATGGTTCAGAGACTTCCAGTATGAATGAGTAAATTAAGTAAATTTCCAACTTTGCTTTGAACTGAAATTACAAGCTATTTTAACTTACATGTATCCCGTCAACATTGATTGTGATGTTTCCAATACTGAAGGGGTATTTTTTTCCTCTGAACTGCACCTGCAGCATCCCCTCAAAACCCCAACGCATGAAGGACGCATAAGAGAGCCACGTGGCCACTGGGAAGTCCAAAACATGAACAGGTATAAACTTTATATACTTAACAGCATCGTTATTCCCAAGCTGTCCTCTAGGACAAATACTGTCTACTCACCAAGCCACATATTCTCCAGATTGATGACAAATCCTCCAGTCAAATAGAAGACAGTGAACAAGGAATTGCCCATAAAGGCTGAGGTCTGCAGAGTCGGTAGTGCAGCAGCTACAAACAGAGCCATGGCTCGGCTGCAGTAAACCATCAGCCACACCATCAGGAAGTTGAGCAAGAAACGGTCTGGAGCTTCATTAAGCCCGGCCAACCAATAGATGGGGAGACCATAGACCAAGGTGAACACACAGTGCTCTGGTAACTCTCCCAGAACCTAAAGATGCAGAAAGTATTCATTCAACTACATAGAACAGACAGAAACATATATTATACACACATACATATTCAGGATTGATCCAGGCTGGTGATACACTATATTGCCCCTGTGTTTTCTAATACCTGACTACAGCAGTGTGCATCACACTGTGCGACTCAGCATGGAGTAAGACTGACCCCTACTGGCAATGCAGTTTTATCACTGTGGTTTACCTTGGCAAAGAAATAAGAAGTGACAGAGTACATGCCATCCTCTAGCTCATGGTACAGCATGGCTCTCTCTGTGTGACCTGCAGAGGACAAAAGGTTGGTCTGATGACAGTTCGTAGTACATACAGTAGCTTCAGCATAATAAGCTCTGGTCTTCCAAGCTAAAAACTCTAAATCTCATATTAGCTTCTACATGAATGCACTGCATATTTTATTTTTGGAAAAACAATTAAAATGAAGATTTATTTGAAGTGAAAAGTTAGAGCTAAGGTTTATAATAGATTATTCTACATGTGAAATTTAGTTTTACCTTGACAAAAATGAATTGTATTAGAATAGTGATGATATGTTAGGAAGCCTAATCTGTGAGCAACTACGTTAGAAAAAATATGATGTTCATATGTTGCTTGCACATATATAATATGTAGAAATGAGCCACAACCAGGTGTGACAGCTAATTCTGTTCATAAGGATGGTTATTAAGCTATAATTGACAGTGAGTGTGGCCAATTACTTACGTTAACAGTCAGAGGGATGCCAGCGGGATCTGGGATTTAAAGGGTTAAGCTGAGCCACAAAGTAACTTAAAATTAATTTTATAATCTTTGTTGTTACTTGACCTTGACCTAACTTGACTTTTAATGGCTTTGTGGATTTGTTATCTCTGCAGTTGTTGTGGTTGAATAGAACTCAGGGTCCAAGAACTCAGAGTCCAGCTCTACTGTATCTCCTACGAAAACTTTATGATACCTTGGTAATACCTTTGGCTTAATAACTTTGCCATACTGTACTGAACCATTCAAGATTCAAGAAGGTTTATTGTCATTTTGCATGGTATTTACAGAAATACACAGGCTGAAACGAAATGCTGTTTCTCACCAGCCTCTACAGTGCAATAATCAATAAAAAATAAAAATAAAAATAAAAATGCAGTAATAAAGAACCTAACTAAGGATGAACCATCTTACCTCTGTCTGGTTTGTGTTGTTACAGTATGATTTGATGCATTTGTGCCAAGTATGTTCTCTACAGTCACAGCCTGTCGTCAGATTTCAGATACTGACTTTGACTCTTATCCCACCAAATAGCTTTCACTACTCACATTTAGCTATGACATCCAGCACCACAGCGAATGGGGTGAGAGCTCCGATCATGTAGAGGAGGGCCACTGTGTCCTGAATGGACAGACGTGCTTCTCCAGCCCCGTAGTAGAGAGAACCGACCAGCAGCGACATGAGGAGGGCCTCGAACCCGTGGACCAATATGGTGACAAGGTCTCGGAAGTCATTATACATGTGACGCCTGATGGAAAAGAAAAGAGAGGTGGTCAGTGTTCAAATGTGACTTTTCAGGGCTGTAATATATGTGTGTGTGTCTTCTTACCTGATGAGGATGGTAAATTGTTGTAGTCTGCCAGGCAGTCTGTTTTTTTGTTTGGAAATAGTGATTACTTCCTCTTTTTTTGTCTTCAGGGGTTGTTGAGGGCTGTAAGACATGCAGACAAGAAAGAAATTGGGTCTGGAATTTTTGCATGAAAAAGTACTGAAATTATGAATCTATTTTCAAAATAATTGAGGATGGATTTTTTGCTTTTTTTGATAAATGAATCCAGGTCCAATGTGTAGAGAAGGATAAAGGTAAAGAAAGGGTGCCAAACTTAAACACACACACACGCACAGGGATACCTTTCAGTTTGTGTCACTGCTGTGTTGGTCCTAGCTGGTTTCCACATGTGATCGTCAGTGTCTCTGACCTTTTCCATGAATCGCTCAGCCAGAACTCTGGCCCGCTCCAAACACTCAGCCTCTCGCTCTGGATTGCGTCGGTCTATACTGATCAGATCAACTGTACACATGACACATACGCAGCAACAAAATGAGGCTTGTAAAAGGTTCATTAAGACAACAGTCATAATTGTTGTTTCAATAATGGTGGTACTAGTACATCTTTTTGGTCCTAAATATCCTAAAGTTTCCAATGGGTATGGGTGTGATAGTAACTTTCAGACATGATTTGTGATTTGTGTACTAACCGTAGAAGTCAGAGGGGTTGCAGTATCGTGGACAGGGATATCCCAAGGCGGTGAAATAAGGCACCATTTCACGAGCAGCACCACAATAAACAGCTGAACCCGACGACAGCAGGACGACAAGGTCGAAGAGCTGGAAGATGTCTGACCGAGGCTGGTGGACTGACAGCAGCACCAGACGGTTTCCCCGAGCAAGGCGGTACAGTGTGATCACTAGGTTGTGGGCTGTGAAGCTGTCCAGACCTGACGTGGGCTCGTCTAAGATCAAAATACCTGAAATGCAGAAAGACCAATTCAACAAACCATAAGAAGTCATGACTCTTTGTGGGTGGAACTGATTCAAAAGTGGGGAAAGTAAAGGTCAATATGAGACTGCAGCAGTTAAAGCAGGTCTTTCTCTTTTTCCCTCTCACCTGGGTTCCACAGAAGTTGGACAGCTATACTGACTCTTCTCCTCTCTCCTCCAGAAACACCTCTCACATAGTCATTTCCCACCCTGGTGTGAGCACACTGCCGCAGCCGCAGCTCTGCAATAACATCATCCACCTGTGATAGAAAACAGCACAGACACAGTTTGTCACATTTAACTTCTAACATTTGTCTTTCACAGCGCAGCATACAGATTTAGTACGTTATTACATTTTGGGGGAGAAAACAGACACATGAAGATTACATGTTAAGCGCTACATGACAAGTATGTGGTTAGTGTCAGTATTATAAGATGAACAAGACTTTTTGTTTTTTAGATGCTTTTTAGAAGCTTGAGTCCTGCTTATTTATTAAACTTAATCGTACCCTCTGGTCTCTCTGAGCCTGTGTGAAGTGGGCAGGGAGCCTCAGTTTGGCAACAAAGATGAGAGTCTCTCGGACGGTGAGGTGAGGAAGAAGGCGGTCGTCTTGGCGGACGTGAGCGATGCTTTTCTTTACCAGCTGGGGCGTGTTGGGCTTCCCGTTAATCAGAACCTGACCTGACTTCACTTTACCACCCTCATGCCGACATGTTATTATGTCCAACAAAGATGTTTTACCACAACCTGGAAGATTTAAAAGCATAGAATTTCTCACTACCAACCAAAATAATTACATAAACTAGCATCATACATACATGTATTTTTTGCTCCTCTACATTTATTTGACAGGTTTATTTGCAAATTACTGTTCAGATTTTACAAAAGTTTATAAAATAATATAGGTTCTAAATCTAGTTTGACTTATGACCTCTTCAAAAAAGCAGTGTCTACTTGTAGTTGTTGGTTCTTGTCATGTTTTTTGATGCTGTCCCTCCTTATTACACAGAGTCATTTAAATAACTGAGGTACAAATAAATAAATACATGAATAAAATTACTTCTACTATCAGAAAAAAGGTTTCTCTATGTTTCTACCTTATTAAACATCTTACAACTCCTCAGATTTATCTTGACTTGCAATTAACTATTTATACATTGTTCCAGTGTTAATCAAGTAAATGATTTGAGTACTTCTTTCACCATTGCATGTAAATTGTAGTTTGAAATTGGCTTGAATGGGATTGGTAATTCTGCTAACTTGAAGTCCTTGATTAGACTGGACGAAAGGCAGGACGAAAGACATCTAGTACCTTGATCAGAAATTGTAAAACTCTAAAGCCATGTGCATACATTAGTGTGGTGTGTGTGTGTGTTTGTGACCTGAGCTGCCAATGACTGCCAGCATCTGTCCACTGTGGACCCGGAGGTTGAGCTTGTCGATGGCTGTCTGCTTGTCTCCTTTTATCTCCCACGGCAACTTGAACTCTGACAACCTCTCATACCAGGGGATCTGAGCTGCTGTGTCCACCTGGGAACACGCACAAACACAGGCACAAACACATTTAAACTGTGAGCACAAACAGTATCCACATATACAGCACACACATGAAAAAGTTAAAACAGTCAAAAGCTCATGATGACTGCATACGAGAGCAGAGCAGCTGCCTGTTAGTTACCTCATATTGCAGGTTGATGACCTCCAGCTCATTGCACCCTCCACTGTAGGTGAAGTAGAGACTGCTGTCTTCTTCACTTGAGAACAACTCTGTGTCCTGATGCTGTTAAAGAGAAGTAGATAATTAGTAGTTACTACAATGTAAATACTAATAAGAGTGATTAAACTCTTTTTATACATCATTATATTAAAGTACAGATTTACAAATTTACAAAACACTTGAAGCTCTCTGTGGAGGAAGTTACTGCTACCAGACACCATATACAGAAAACCACAGATTGTTGGTTTAGATGGCAAATAACAGCCCAAATGAATATTTGGAATAGATGAGTTCAAAAAGTTTAAAAAGAAGTATAGTTTGAAATGAAACTGCTTGCATGTAATGAATTTGCCAGATGTTATATAATATTAATCACTGACTTTTTTTCTTATAACCTCACTGTGTCTGTGAAAATCATCTGAGAACAACTTCCCAAACTTCCTCCATTTGAACCGTATGAACAATCATCTTCTTTAATGATCACTGAGCTTTTGTGCATCTGTGTGGGTAATATTATCTTTATGTAATACAAAAAGTTCTCCAATGAAACAATATTATAAAGTAAAAATAAAGATGTAAAACATGCTCAAACTAAATCTACTATACATACCGTGCACTATAATGTAGGTGACATAGTATATTGTGCAGCTACCACAGAAACTGCAAAAACTACATCTGAGAGCTATAAAAGCAGACTTGAGCTCAAACTGAAATAATAAAAGCTCTGATCATTTTTGGTAAACCATGCTGGTCTAGTCCATCATGGTTTGAGGGGCCTTATAGCTACCAAAACTTCACCAAATTATTGTATATGCAAACAGAAAACAAATATTTATATTTCTTAGAACATTTTGCAATTCAGTATTTGCCCTGGAGGAAAAAAAAGGAACATTGTCACTTAAAGCTGCAAAATAAAAGATAACAGCATGGACTTTTTACAAATATGAATCAACTATTTATTTTTTTTCTAAAATGCACTTTTTAATAAATCAAATGAGTCTATATTAAAATCATTTATAATTGTATAGATAAAATATAAATTACTTTCTTACATTACTTACTGTCTTTACTCTTGTAGTTAAATATGAAATAAAAAAATAAATAACATTAAAGCAACTGATTATTCTTGAAGTTCATTCTTTGACTTTTTTTCTTCAAAATGTTATTAAACTATGTTAGTAAATAATAAAATTATTACCATTGTTTTAGCACATTTTTCAAACCAGCAACAGTTCAGAAAGCGCTCTGAAGCGTACTGGACTGTGAACAACATTAGAAATAATCTGATTTAAGCAGACCAACATTCAATAAAAAAATCAGTGAGATGAAAAGATGAATGCACATGCACATATCAGAGTATATGAGATTAATTTATAGCATTGGAACTCAAAATCCAATGAGTTTAAGAAAGCTAATGTGTTTTTGTTCTAAGGCTTATGTGATCTCATGTTATAAACTTACCTGTGAGGAGCCTATTGTGTGATTAAAGCCGTTGTCTATGTCTGTGTCCATGATGATTCAAGTTGCTCGTTCTTTGTAGGGTCAAGAGGTTAACGCCTCTGTTTTTCTTCTTCTGTTAGGATCCTCTCTTTTTTTCCAAGAGTATATCTCCCGTTTTACCTGTTCTTCGTTTCGTCTCCGTTAAGTGGTTTGACTCCAGTCCAACTGAAGGTCTCCTCTTGTCTGAACTCATGAGCCTTCTCTCTCAAAGTGTCCTCAAAGTTCATTTCATGTCAGGATGTTCATCTCCTCTGTCCTGTCAGCTTTTCTGGTTGCAGTGCACAATGTGAGGACTGAGGTGAGACTGACTGGCATATGTGTGGGGTTTTTTGTCTTCTTTGTACAACTCTAGATCAAAGTCCTCTGAGATAACGCAGCATTCACTGTGCGTTTTGGGATCCTGAGAAACACGATTCACTGCTCTCGCACTGTTGCTCTGTACGGGGAATGGGTGCACAGAAAGACAGTCTGAGACTGTAAGGCTACTGAACTTTAGAGCTTTACATACTGTATATGACTGGTGTGGATGTGAACAACCTGATCTGAGACAGACGCAATACAGTTGTTGTTTGGAACAGCAGACCAGCCGGAGACATGAACAGATTTTATTCAATGCAGGAGGTTGAGCCAGAAAATGGGACCAAAGTTAGAGAATCCTTCAAGTTTGTGTCGGAGGGGAAGAGAGATGTATGGAGGGACGGTGGAGAGGAGCAATCAGAGCCCTCCTCTTCTCTCAGTGTCAGCAAGATCTCCTATACAGTCAGGTAAGTGCTGCAGACACACACAGTGCGCAAGAGGACAAATGGAAAAAAAACAAAATCAACTAGTTTATGAATCAGAAATTTAGGTCAAATGTCTTTAATTTTATGTGGTGCAGAAAAATAAATGTAATGTGTAATACATGGATATTTGCAACTCTTTAGTAGTAGCAGTATATAGTGTTAAATAAAACTTGTTTGTTGTTGATACTCAAAATATTTAAACTAATGATGTTCAGTTTCACAGTGGCGACTGATTCTCCACTAGGAATAAAATATTTTAAAAATTTTTGCGTGTGTGTGTTGCAGTGAACGTGTGGGTCCGTGGTGGGATTTACCCTCCTACAGGAAGAGATGGACTCGTCAGATCCTCAATGATGTCTCGTTCCACGTAGACAGTGGGGAGATCATGGGCATACTGGGAAATTCAGGTTTGCATTCAAAGAGAAAAGTGTTTAAATTGATCAAAACATTAATTAACCAAAATAAAGAGCGTTTTGTAAAGGACATTGTTCTAACTGGTCATGGGACTCTGACTCACAAAAGTAGATTTTGATTGATTTTTCTTTATTATGTCTGAATGAATCTCTTGCACAAAGCTATTTAGCTCTTGACTATTTTAAGTGGGACTAATTTGGAATAATTAAACTAAAAACACACATACACTTGACAGAAAAACCTCATTAAACTTCTCAGGTCTCTTCACTCCAGCAGAAATATTATGCCTCTATGAGTCTGAAATGTGTTCGGGGTCGTAGTTCAAGGTCAGAATATTCACTGGGAAAACTACTACTAATGAAAACAAACATATTCACAAAATGTGTCGTGCAGCAAAGAATGAAGAATGTGTATCCGATATCATTGTTAAATACATGGCCAAACATAAATCTTTTTTTTTTTTTTTACTTTAAATGAAATGTATCTGTGTGTATGTGCCTTTGCATTGTAAAGGCTCAGGAAAGACCACACTATTGGATGCCATCTCAGGGAGGATTGGAAACCATGGGAGACTACTGGGAGAGGTCTACATTAATGGCAGGAAACTGAAGAGAGAAGAGTATCAGGACTGCTTCTCCTACGTACTGCAGGTAACACCCAAAAACACCCAAAGGTACAGCTTAAATGTGCACAGCTATTGGTGATCTTAAGAATTTAACTTAGATGTTTCAAACTGGGCCTACCACTACCCCAGCAAGACACAAATTGGTTGGAAAACAGAATACAATAAAATATAGTATTTTTTGTTACGTCAGTGGAAGCACAAGTTATGGAACTTCTCCCTTCAAATTGCAGTTCATAACTGTTGTAGTGTTAAACAAAATATAGGCAAAACAAAAGAGGCTGTGCAATGGTTTGAAAATGATTAGCAACTAACACACACATGCATGCAAATCTTACACTTACAGGTTGCCCTACACTTACATCAGGTTAAACTTTGGCCTAAAGCATCATGTGTAAGTCATGCACAGAGTTTGTACATATTTAAGTTGAATGTGGTTATACTTACTACCACAAAAAAGCAATGGACACACCATTTTGCAAAACCTCCTGAAAGGTTGCCCTGGCCTCTGTATGAAATTAACTTAAGACCCTTGATAGCCTCCTCATATACTTAATCTCTCATTGAGAGGTGCTCAAGTGTATCCAAAGTCTGAATTAAAAACACTGACTTAAAGCTGGCCTTGCTTCCTTTCAAATCATCTCCCTCCTCTCGTTGATAGCACCCCTCTGCTCTCTAAGCCTTGTCATTAACTTCCCTTGCTAAGCTGTAGATGAGGAGGTGATATGAGCTCCTCATATTAAAGTCATTCAGATGAGAGACTAAAGCAAAGTGGGACTGGGGAGGCGCTATGTGTTAATTGAGGCAGGCAGCAGGTTCAAGCAATGTCTGTGTGTGTTTGTGTGTGTGTGTACACACATGTATATTAGAGTTGGTTTGCACATGCATATTTAAGAGACAAGTATGCAAAGATGTGATGCAAACATACTGATATAAATAATCTGAAATCTATAATTTTCTGTTACTAAGGGTGTAAGTGTGATGTATGCATATATTTTTAGAGCAAATGTCCTGCCAGTCACACCATTAAGTTTTAAGATACTTTAGATTACTGGAGAATGCACAAAAGGAAGATGGAGGTGATCGCATGCTGCTTTGTGAATATACAGTAACTCTAGTAGGAGTCTATTTTGCATTGTCTTTACTTTTCCTCACATCTAATGCCTAAGTATGAAAGACCCGTGAGACATTGGTCTGACATTGGTCTCACACCATCTCTTACTTGATTTTTGCTGTTTTTTTACTCTCTTTTCCCCTCTCTCTGTCAGAGTGATAACTTGTTAAGTTATCTGACAGTGGAGGAGACTCTGACCTACACAGCCCAGTTGGCCCTGCGGAAACACTCAGCTGAAGCTATCAAGAAAAAGGTGACTTTTGAAAGCCTCTTCAACTCTGTCCACTCTATTAGTTTTCGTTAGCTAAACTTGACATGTCTCCTTAGTAGGGAAAAGAAAAGGGCATGTTGAATGAGAGAAGATGACACATTTTACTAGTGAGACCATATTACAAGGTTTTCAGCAACATTAGTTGTCTAATTTAAAATTAGAAGATGTTTACCATACCTTTGTCCTCCTCAAGAGTATTGTAATGTAAGAAGCAATGTAAGAAAGAGTTAAACACTGTTGCAAAGGTCAAATTAGTCGGATTGTCTTTTTAACTGTCCTGTTTAAATACACATACAATATCAGCTTCATCATTTTCAGTCTGGTGCAGGATTATGTGGGTCAATGATTTTCAAACTCAGCTTATGTGAGTTTTTATGTACATATATTAAGTCATTAACTGGTCACTTGACTGAAAATCTCAATCATTTGGGAATATTTCAAAGAGCAGCTGTAAACAGAGAGTGTTCATCCTAATCACCAAATACAAGATCTGCAGTAGATCCATGTCTTTTGACTTGTTTGTAGTAGTAATTATCTTGTCACCTCACCCTTAAGCTCTGGTTCCCACGCAGGTGTCAGCAGTAATGGCCGAGCTGAGTCTGACTCATGTGGCTCACAGTGTTATAGGAGGTCGAGTTTTCCCAGGGATCTCTGGGGGTGAGAGGAGGAGGGTCTCCATCGCTGGCCAGCTTCTTCAGGACCCAAGTGAGTACCTCTGCAGCTGGGATATGCCTGAGGAGAATTACAGGAGTTGTATCACCAAGATGTGACCAAATGGTGCTGTTGCTGCAAATTTTAATAATGATGCTGAACTGAGGTAAAAGTCATTATGCCCTAAATTGCTAAGTCACAAAAAACTCAAATCTCAAAAGGAGATACAGAGTAGATAAAAAGAGGAATTAAAGGAGATTTGTGTGAAATAATAGCAACAGGCCTAAAGGCAAAATTGTGCCATGACTACAGAAGAACAGATGCAGAGAACAGAGAAAATGTTCACCACAAAACCCATCTTTCCCCAAAGAGTTTTAAAAGTCCACAGTGAAAAACAAAGAGACCTAAGTAAGAGAGGGATAAGGTAAGGACTAAGGAAGGGGAAGGAGAGATGGAGAAGAGTAATGAAAGAATGTGAGTGTGAGTTTGCCTGTGCTCATCCCAGGTGTAGTTTATCAGGTCTACAGTTCTCCAGGGAGGATGAAGGGTCTCAGTCCTCATTCAGGATTAGAATGGCCATGGACACACACACACACACACACAAAGTCAAACACAGAGTAATAAGGCGTTCCCATTTGCTGCTTCTCCAATCAACCAGGAAATGAATTAATCTCACAATTAAAGCATCTGCTAATTCCACTCTGCTTTCATAAAGCAAAGAGGCAATCTTTTAATTGTCCTAATTAGAGTAATTAACTTAAAAAAGAACGCACTTATCTTCTAAGTTAAGTTAGCCCCACTGAGAGTCTTGCATGTGCCACTTAGTACATTTAAAAGTTTCCAACTTAAAAGAAGAAAAAAATTATTGTCCTGGCTTTCTCTTGTCCTCAGTGTTTCAATGTGACAAACCGATGAGGTGTTTGGGATGATGTCGTTGCAGGGGTGATCCTATTAGACGAGCCGACCACTGGCTTGGACAGCATGACCGCCAATCAAATTGTGGTGCTGCTGGCCGAGCTGGCACGGAGGAACCGTATCGTCATAGTAACCATCCACCAACCACGCTCAGAGCTCTTCAGGGTGGGTTTCAAGATGAGCTGGCACATGGAAAAAGAGTGACTTCATATTTTTTTCCAAATCTATCTTAAAACACCCAAATGTTTTTGCTCACTGTAATTGTTTCTCTTATCTATAACGGTCATTAAGATCCTTCTAATGTGATTTTAATGGAAGAGATGAAGGGCCAAAATTCACACTTCTAAAGTTCATCTTCATCTTCTAGTGATGCAGCCTTTAAAGTAACAATTTCCTCCTTTTGTTTCCGTAGACATTTTCTTGCTGGGATTTTCTTGGAGGGATAGTAATACAGAGGTGATACTAATGAAAACACTGCAACTTTGAATTCCCACTTTGTCGAAGTTAGTTTTCTAAGGAAGAATGGTCGTTGAGATTCTTGATGATAAAGGTTTTATCAGTTATACAATTTACTTTTTCCCCAAGCACTGTGCATGATTAGTGGCTATGTTCAGCAAAGATACTAAAGATTATAACGTGTTCATCATTGCTTAACATTATACGACCAATTATTTTTAAAGAGGTTGCATACTTTTGTTCAGTCACTTTATCTAGTGATTAAAGAAAAGTATTTGTGTGTGTTTTCCAGGTGTTCAGCAGAATAGCTATAATGAGTCGTGGAGAGCTGGTGTTTTGTGGGCAGCCAGAAGAAATGGTGGAATTCTTTAGTCAATGTGGATATGAGTGTCCAGAATATTGCAACCCTTTTGACATCTATGGTACTGTATGCTATCGACTAGCCACGCAGTTATGTTGAAATACAAACAAATTAAGAATATGTACATCATGACAGTAAACAGTATCTAAAAGAATAAAATCTATGTTACATGTTCATCAAAATATTGCTCTGATGTTAAACAGTTGACTTCACTTCAGTGGACACACGCAGCAGTGACAGAGAGGCAGCCACATTCAGTCGCATGCATGAGATCACTTCATCCTATCAGAGGTCTGCCATATATCAGAAGATGCTGGCAAAAACGGAACAGAACCTGCAGCGGGCAGACAAGCCACCCATCCCCTTTAAGAGCAAAGAGTCACCCAGCGGTGCAGCCAAACTTGAAGTTCTGCTCAGGTCAGTGCTGAGCGAGTGTCCTGTCTCCATTTGTCAATAGACATAATCTGCAAAAGCAACAACTGATATTAACTGCAGCTCTATATATCTACATTTTAAGGAAGGAAAGCAGTACCTGTATGTGTAACAGTACATGTAGTGACATATAGTATATGCACAGTAATACAATAATATGCTCTATTAGTGACTGCATGTACATCCTGATGATTATTGCAGGGCATTAAGCAGCTTGAATTTGTTCTAAAATAAGGAAGGGTCAACAAAAGATCATCCTCTGAACTGTGGTGTGTGTGTGTCTCTCTATGTATTTACATATGTTTTCTTTGTAGGCGAACAGTAAGAAATCTGTCCAGAGACAGGATGGGTGTTCTGATGCGTCTGTCCCAGAACCTGATCTACGGTCTCTTTGTGGCCTTCTTCGTCATACATTTAGACAACGATGTCACCAAGGGTGCCGTGCAGGACCGGATTGGTATCATCTATCAGATGGTTGGTGCTTCTCCCTACACTGGCATGCTGAATGCTGTAGCGCTCTGTGAGTTCCACCAGCACCTTATATCTGCACATTTTCAACAGCATATAAACAAAATTGTTTATATGCTGGAAAATAACTGGAATATTCAAGGAAAGACGAAACATACTTTTAGCCAAGTTGTGTGTAGAAAGTTGACTTACACTACTCATTTGGCTTTCGGGTGAAATTTATGGAAAACGTAAAAAGTTCACACTACAGTGATATTATATCATGAAAGTAGGGC
>JAUMHL010000008.1:3186803-3249556 GCA_032362345.1 Sandelia bainsii | reverse complement strand
ATAGTGCATTTTAGGTTCATCCTGAAATTTCACCCGAAAGACGAATAT
The DNA here is from genome assembly GCA_032362345.1 of Sandelia bainsii. NCBI lineage: Eukaryota > Metazoa > Chordata > Actinopteri > Anabantiformes > Anabantidae > Sandelia > Sandelia bainsii. The sequence continues at coordinate 3,249,508 of JAUMHL010000008.1, read as the reverse complement.
CCCTAACTTTTTGTGAGTAGTGTATATATGCTTTGAATACACTGTTGTATACAGATGGAAAGTTATATCACAAAATAAAATAACCTGATTTTTCCTGCTGTTTTGTCAACAGAGTGTCTGATCTTAGTGGACAGCTGAGAAACTGAATTGAGCAGCAGGCTGTCCAACACCGCCTGAATGCATAGAGGAAAAGTAATTAGATGACTTAAAACAACCTGAAAGGGACTGCAGATGTTTTTTTAAAGGCCACATGGTCGTATATTTTTGATGTGATGCTCTCACCTCCTCTCGGTTCCAGGTGCGCCTTCTCAAAGCACGGGGCTCCAGACTGTCAGGAGCACGAGGACGAAGCTCCACGGGCTTACCATTGATTTCTGGCGCCTTATTGGTCGAAATCACAGGTGGGATCTTCCTGAAGTTGAGGCTCTCATCAAACACCCGATCCACCAACTGAGCCAAGAGGGACAGATGTAGAACGGAAAAAAGAGAGAAATAATGAAACATTGAAATGACCTCCTTCCATAGTTATTCCAACTTTATTAAACAGAATTCAGCAAAGACGTCTGAGAAATGAAAGAATGATGGAATTAGTTCTGTCATGTCTAAGCAGTTCATAAGCTTTAATTGTCAAACCAGAAAAAGTCCGATTTTAATCCTGCAGTACCAAAATAAGTAAATCCTCCCTTGGCTAAAATGTGAAGGAACAAAAAACGGGAATAAAGTGGAGCAGATGGGAGTTTAACAAATGAATATCTCTACAGCTGATGAAAGCTACTACAGTGAGGCAATCATTTATATCACCAACACAAGAGGGATGGCAAAGGGGCAGTGGAAGCACACACAGTAAGGCAGTGATAGAAGAAGAAAAACAGGCACCTTTCTCATGCTCTCCTGTATGTCCGGCTGCGTGGGGCGTGCAGGGCCTACCTCTTCCCGAGTGTCAATAGCCGATCCCGGGGTGGTGGCGGCAGTGCTGACGGTGGTGCTGGGTGCCGTACCAGACGAGCTGACTGAGTCGATCTCGCCGGCCACATCGTGGATCTCACGGGCCAAGATGGCTAAGTCCTTAGCCAGGTCCTGGCTGATCCTGCGCACACAGGGGAATAACCTGTTAACCATCAGACAGGGTTCTTTAGGAGTCAGGGTAGATCTACGTGAACACATGCAACCTACAGTAAGCGTAATATTACCTATAATCACATACACATCAAAATAAAAGTTGAGCCATTAAGGAAAGCTGTTACCAAACATTATATTGCAACATCACTTTAAACATTACACAGATTCACTGATGATTTAATTCTTCAATTCAGTTAATATATCAGTCAAACTCAGATCAGAGCAGATGAATACCTGGCTATTTCCTCGCTGTGTGCTGTCCAGTCCCTGATGTACTCTTCTTGCTCTTTCATGCGATGTTTGACCCCCACTCCACCGGGACCTGGCACCATGGCAGTGCCTGGGCTCGTGGTGGAGCCGAGCTTCGTGCTGCGGTGTGGAATGAGGTGATGAGGCCGCACGTTTGAGCGCCCTCCATGCTTTGGAGAATTCCGGTTGGAGCCAAACTCTTCCTCTGAGGTAGAGCCGTACTCCGGTGGGAGACGTCTCCACCTGCTGCTGCTAGACACTGTGATGGTAATGGAAGGGGGATATGACTGTTTAGACAATGTTACTGTGTTTTATTCAATAACAACATTTGTTATTCATGAAATTAATAAATGAGCTTGTGAACATGAGAGGCTTTGTTACGGAGGCATTCCCCAGCCAATCATGCTTCTATGTGACAAAATTCAAATAAGCAAATAAAATGAGTAACTTTTACTTTTCTAGGCAACAGATTATAGAAGAGAATGAACTCTTTTGTGGACACAGCCATATTTTTCCAACAAAAACTTAAATAAATTTCCAATAACATTTTGCTTCCCTTAAACTAAAATGAAAAGTGGGGGTGCGATGCATAAGAAAGAGGGTGGTGAAAACATTTTATTTCATTATAACTCATTTTGCTAAGTTATTGGATGGAAAGCTTCAGGAATGTTTTGGCAATTATGAAACCACATTGAAAACAACAGCAAAAAAATAAAAAAAAGCTGTAGACAAAATAAGTAAATAAAAACTCCTCTAAAAGCTTGCCGCCCCAGGTAGCCATCAAAAGCATCCAACAAGTTACAAAAAGCCTTTAAAGAGACAGGACATTTTAAGGTGCTTCAAAATTGTTACACACCCATATTAATGTGGCTGCAGCATGATGAGACAACACTATGCTCTACCAGTCTCTCAAGAGTTTAACACAACTCATCAATATTTTGTAGTATGAGCTCCAATTTGTTAAGCACAAGTACAGAGTTTGAGTGTGAGTAGAGCATTTAGGTCTTCATCACAGGATTACATGATGGATTTAAGGTAAGAGACAGAGTTAACACTGCAACATATGCTAGAGCTGGGTCACCGTACTGTATGTTCCTTAACAAGAGTTTGCTTTTCTATTTATTCCTAAAAGCATCACCTTTTAACCATTTGGATTTTGAGAATCCAAAAATCTAACACAAACTTTGCTAATGTAACACAAATAATCTGCTTTCCTTTTCATGAGGATTGTGGTGGCATCTATTGCTGTGACCCAGGTCTGACACAAATACACAAACACACAGTCCTAAGAAGGCTCTACAGTTTTGGTACAGTACCCATCAGCTCTTCCTCTGCTTCACCACCCTCAGGTTCAGGCAGTGAGCTCTCTGGACGATGAAAACCAACGCACAAGTACATCACAACACAGTGGAAATGTTAACAGACAAATGTTTACACACTGACACAGAATGAGGTATGCAGTGTTGTAGACTTTTTGGAATTGATCCTTCCACAGTAACTTTGCAAAAAATATTATATCAATACACAAATAGAAAACCGAGATTTTGGTTTTTACTCTTCCTCTTCTCTTTGTTCCTACAATATACAAAGAAATCAGAATAAATCTGAAGTTGTGCTCACCTGTGGGTGAACAGTATCCAGATGTTGTAGTCTTAGTCTTGGTCTCATTCAGTTTAGACACGCTGTTGGCCCTCATCCTGGGTGTGAGCCTGTTTTCTGTGGGTGTTGATGAGCGTAACCCCAGACGCAGAGCAGTCTCAGCTGACAGGCGCTGTGAAGAGGTGGAGCTCCGGGTTACTGTACACTCTGAGTCACTGCGGGCTGATATGGAGCCAAGACGATTCCTACGCGGCTGAGCCAGCATGTCCAACCGTGACATTCCCTTCCGACCAGATGGTGGCTTAGAGGTGGAACTGGTGGTGGACACCTCAGAGGCCACAGACACCCTGTCTGCATCAGCTAGATCTGTATCAGATGTGTCCCCCAGTCGGGCCCGACGGAGAAGGGAGGCTCTCGTGGGCCGTGGTTGCGGCAGGGAGGCCTGCTTGCTCAGAGAGGATGCTGTGGCTGCCTGAAGAGTGCGGCTGGTTTTGGATGAACCACTGGTGGAGGTTTTAGCAGACCTGCTATCAAGTTTGGAATGGAGGACATCATCTGAGCGTCCATGTGCTGAGTGCCCCAGAGGTCCAGAGTAGGTCTCCTGGTCTGAGGAGAGGATATCAGAAATGGGGAATGAAGAAGTGTGGTCATCATCAGTGAGATCCAGAGAAGGCTGGCGTGCTCTGGAGGAGGCAGAGGATGGCTGAACAGAGCGACGTGCGTCAGTCCGGTTTGCCGTCTCGACAGTTCTTGTTTTAGTCTTCCTCTCTAAGCGTTCACGAGCACTTGCATTAGTGACACTGGTCTTGGAAGCTGTGCTCATGTTGCTCTTCTCCCGGTGCATGCTGCTGAGGGAACGCCGTTTCTGCACACCACCAGCTGCTGCTTTCCTCTCTGCCTCCCCTGCTGCATGACTAGCTGTGCTGGCTGTGTCCACATCTGATTCTGGAGAGATGGAGTCGGCCCGAAGGGGAAAACTAGAACCTGAACACTGAGTGGTGATGCCAGTTTTACTACTTTTCTGGTCTAGTTTGTTTTCATCTCTTAGTTTGGCCTCCAGGAATGCCATGACAGCTTCAGTGTCCTTCAGCAGTGTAGCAGTATCCATACTGCCCACAGAGTCACTGCGTTCACGCCCATTGCTGCCTCTGTTGATGCGCGGAATAAGGTCTGCAGGGACATTAGCACTGGGCTTCTCAATAGTGAAGCTGCCCTGGCGCACTAGAGGCTTCCCAGACTTCTCTCCTTCTCTTGCTGCTCCTCCTCCTCCTCCTTTCCTCTCCTCTGACCTCTTTCGCCGCTCAGAGCTACCAGAGGTCCGAAGAGGAGTCTTAGATGGAGAGGAGGTGGAGCTTTGTTTCCGTTTACTGGTCACCTCACTGTCATCCATGGGAGCTGGGCACTCCCTGTCTCCCTTGTTCTCTTTTTCCTGGGGTTCAGTGTCCTGTTTCTCTCCAATCTCCGACCTCAGCGCTTTGGTGCTGAATTTAGCCCGGGGGTCATCTACAGGAAGCTGGGGGAGGGTCCTGCGCTTACGGTCAGTCAGACTGGAGGACGATTCACCTCTGCTGAGGGATGCACCAGACTCAAAGGCATCAGCTCCTGGAGAACAAAAGACAAACTTACCTGAGTTTCAGGATTTTTGACTTGATTTAACAGCACATTCTAGTGATTAACTATGAGTTCTACATTGTGGGTTTTTTAAAGGGAAAATGTTTTAACTCAGAATTCAATTAGACTCAACATTTAATTTAGGCCCATTCATTCTCTCACAGTTAGGTGTGACTATGCACCTCTCTCTTTGTGTATGAACGCGGCTGTCTCTGCTCCTGATCCCTCTGGGTCTGTCCTGGTGTGATTGGCAGCTAGAGAGGCCCAATGGGAGACCCAGCTCGAGTCACCAGAAAGAGCCTGAGGGGGCACAAGAGGGGGTTGGGTTGACAAGAAAGAAGAGAGTCAAAAAACTAGAAGAGAGAGCAGTCAAGTCAATTAGTGGTGACACAAAGAGCACATCATGGGACAGATTGGGATTTATGTGCACATCTGCAATGCAATGAATGATAAAAATAAAATTAGTTTGTACGAATGAAGAGTGGTAGTATTGAGACAAAGTATTTTATTTTGTAATATACTAATCAAAATATGTCAGATTTGAGGCACTTCTATCTTCTTCTCATATGTAGAAATTGACATTTCAATTCAATTTCAAATATTAGGGGGAAATGCTGCTGTCATCCTACTACAAGTGTGGCATAAAGCCCTGATAGAAAGGCTATCAGTGCTCATACACACTGCCTCCTCCTTCTAATGAAATTGCCTGGAGGGCAGCTCAGTATGATCTAGGTCAATCTCTGGGAGGCCTAGTCTACCCCCGAACCTAGGGGAGTAGAATGGTCAAGTTGTGGGAAAAACTGAGACTCACATTGTGAAATAGAGCCATGATCTTAGTCTACCTCTTACACAGTCACTGCACTTGCTACACTGAGATGCATGATGAAACATTGGGAGTCACAGGTCATAATTTACAACAGGTTTTACCTAATCCAAATGAAAATCACATAAAATGAGTCCCCATTTGTTGGCATACAGGTGAACATATTAGAGGAAGTAAAGACAACCATGGGAAAACCCAACAAAAACTCAAGAGACAAAAAAGCAGAAACAGAAACTAATAAGCTATTAAAGCAAGTTGTCTACCTCTTTCCCAGTCTCTCCTGTCTCCTTTCCTTTTTTGTCTCCTTTCAGGTCTGACAGACCAGAGGAGTCCTGGTTCTGTTGCACACCGAACACCTACAAATGTTTGAAAATAATGTAAAAAAAGCTGACAATGTTAGAAAAAAGTAGAATGCATGCATATGTTTTTGCATAATTTATGTACTGTATGCATCCTCAACATCAGTAGCACTGATATGTAGCACTCTTTGTCGTCAAAATGAAATTCCCTCATGATAATATACATAATATTATTCTAGTCCTTTTGATCAACTTAAGTGAACTGAACAGGCAGAAGGAGATGCTGCTGTATTCAAGCACTGATCTGCACTTGATAGTTGAGCACCATGGCAACAAACAAACACACACGCACACACACACACAGTTTTACAAAAGGGAGAGAGAACAAGAGCGGACACACTATGAGCAGTGTGCCAATTAGTGTGTCAGCTAATTACAGGAATTAACATAACAACACTTCCAGTTTTGAATGTAATGCACTCAGACTAACACGGACTAGAAATACACCCCACTAATTATATCGCTGCTCCTTTCAAGATGATGAACGTGTATACAACACTGACAGGGATATGTGCCACTGTAAGATGTCATTTAGTAAAGTTTAAATTATGCCTGTGTAATAGCTTTTATTGGCAACAACTCAACGTCCTAAAAATAAGTAGATATGCTTCCAGTCCCAACTTCTGAATCTGGTAGGTGGCAATTAAAAAGCCTTGTGAACTTCTGCTCCCAGAATGAGTTAGCACTCTTTGCTTGTGTTGTGCTGACTGTATTTAAAGGAAAGTTCCTACTTTACCTACTTAAAGAAATGTTTGTTTCTACTATTTTGGCCTAAGCAAATAAATCTCAACCTGAAACTAACATTATACCATATATCTCTCTCAGTGTACTGCTTTGCCCTGTTCAGACATGTTTTCTGTAACCATTAAAACGCATTGTGCCACAGGACAGGGATGGCAGTAGGAAACTAATAATGTTTTTTTCTGCCTCCCTGGAGCAGCTTTTAATAAAACAGGGCAGTGCTTTATGGAGCAAGTCTCTCCAGGGTATTACAGAAGCATTAGGTTTACCAATGGGACAGAGAGGATGGAGTGGTGGTCAACCAAGGCAACAGAGAGATGGTATCGTTGTTTTAGTGGCTACAACACAAACCAGTCTCAAAGGACCTGCTTTTTAAAAAAAAAGCAGGTCCTTTAAAACCTATGAGTAAAAAACAAAACAAGTTTTCCGGCAAACCTCCACCTGAGATTTATTTTCTAAGCATTTCTCTGGGTTTGAGAAAAGGGAATTGCACTATTTTAACATAAACATGAACAAAAAAACTTTCTGTAAACACATCTGATGGCAATATTAAAGTAAATAGGAAATCAGACACAAATGATCATGCTCCAAGTTTCTTACAGTCTACTGACATCTATTCAACTGTGATTACTGTACTTGTCTTAAAAACATCGAGTGACACAAATTATAAATCACAATGTGTGATTACATTAATTAGACTTGAAAATTAAGTTAAAATCTAACGCAGTACATTAGTAACACAGCAATAAAAACTGTGAGTGGTGCTGTTCATATCTGTGGGAATGAGCTCCAAATAGAACTGGATTTGTTGCAGTATTGTGCTGAGTAAACGTTAAAAGGGGCAGCAAATAGCTTTTTTCATTACAAACCGTTGTGGCATAAATTCATAATAAAAATGTACCTTTGGAGCACACATGAACGTTTCTCTGCTTCACAACTGTAGTCTATTATCTAAAGACTAATGCAAAAGAAAAAGTAGCAGTGCTTGAATCAACATGCTGCAGTCAAGTAAAAGTAAGCAGGTAGTTGGTAACATCTCTGAACATTCCTACCTTGTCTATCATGCGCCTGGCCTCTTCTTCCTCTGGGTTCTTGTTCTCCAGTTCAATAGTGTAGGTCCCTTTATCACTGTGATCATCGTCTGCCTCTCCTCCAGCTGTCCCTGGACCTCTCCCCACAGCTGAGGCGTCCTCACTGGGGCTGGTGGGGCTACCTGTCGCTAGCCCAGTACTGACTGAGCTCCGACCAATACTTGGGTCCTCAGACCTCTGCTTGAGAAGCACACGGGCAGCTGTAGGGGCACCTACAGCCACTGTAGCTGGTATTGGAGCTGGAACCTTACCTAGTGTGAATAAATAGAAAGCATAACATGCGTTCACACAGGATCAAGATAGTGTGATAGTGTTCTAGTTTATCTAGAACTCTTGTGAATTATCATTCAAATTGAAAAGTGTTTGTGTGTGTCTGTGTGTGTGTTTGTGTGCATAAAATACAATGTAAAGAACATTAAACTGTTTTTGAATTATATGCTACTATACAAATAAAATTAGAATTCATGAAACTGTTCACAGAAACAGTATTATATAATGTACATCTAATGATATTAAATAACACTTTTTTACCTGAATCTGATGCTATAGTAGCAGAAGTGGAAATGCTGAACACTTTGGGGTGAGCTGGAGGCTGAGGACACAGTCCCTCCCCACCAGTGCCTCCCCCAAGCAGAGGTGCAGTCTGAGAAAATGAATATGACCGGCGCTTGCGAGGGTTTTCCTCGTCATAGAACTCGATCATGAAGGCAGTGCGGGTACCAGTGGTTCTGGCCCCACTCACTGTTATGTTCCCAACTCCTGTTCCTCCCGCTCCTCCTCCTCCTACGTGGCTGTGTGTTGCTTTTAGGCGCTCTTCAAGAGCGTTGCAGCGGTTGGAGAAACGCAGGCCCAGGCCATTCTCAGAGTCACTTTGGGTGCCATCCTCATGCTTGCTGCCTATGAGGAAACAAAAAGAATAGATATTAGATAAGTTAACTAACATTAGTGTTCCAGTGGCAAATATTACTGTCATAAAGTGGTACAATAAAATGAATGTCTGTTTATCTGAGTTAGGTTTACATTACTATTGACAACAGAGTTAGCTTAGGTTTACAGTACTCTGATACTGTACCTATATTGATATCCTGTTGGATGTTAGCTACATCAGTCAACATTATTAAATCCATAACATGTGTACAAAACAGTAACATAGCAACAGATTTTAGCTGTTGTGCATACATATACATACAATATGTAGTCTTACAATGTGTGTGGGTGGTTGCAACCAATAATAGTAATAATAAGGAGAAAAAGTCTCATGTAAACCACAGTGCAGAACCGCATCTTCCTGAAAGCACATCTATTGTGGATACAGCAACAAGAAACAAATGTTTGCTAAGCATTACAGCCAGAATGAACTATAAACTTTCAGCTGTGGCCTAAATTGAATCATTCAACTGTCAAAACAGACCATAAACACCCTGGCTTACCTACCACATTACTGCTATTTCTACATTTTGATCAGTCTGGGTCACATCAGCATCTCCCTACAGTGTAGTTCAATGACAGACACTGTGCCACACTAATCCAGACATGCCACCCACACTGTTGCTGGCCCTGCCTACTTCACTGGCAGTGGAAGAGAGTAGCGAGGGGGAGGGGGATGAGGAGAATATGCAGTGTGGTTGTGTAGAGGGGGAGAAAGGGCTTCAGGGTTGGAGGAGGAAGGGAGTAAAAAGAAAAAGGGGAGGCTTTACAAGGAAGGAGGTCGTGGGATGTAAGAAAAGAGAAGGGTGGACGAGAAAGGAGATAAACTGGCTTAAAAGGGAGAAAAAAAGAAAGAGGGCTTTCTTAACTGTATTTTTGCTTAAGACACAGTATACGCCACTAGAGGTAACACTGACACACTTAACAAGTCAACAGCTAGCTAGCTCCCTATCAGAGGGATATTGTCATGTCAACTACGTATGAAATAAATGTATACTATAACATCACTGCATAATGTATAGTATGGAGTGATGAATGAATGCATATGTATAATGTATAGTCTAGATTGTCCAGATTGACTGTCCCAGTTGACTAGTAGATAAATTAAATCAATCAGTGTTACTATGTTTGCAGCTTAAGTACAAAGCACAATAACATGTTACCTCTGGAGTGAATTTATACCCAGTAAATGCTCCAAGATTTTCCACTATAGCCACAAGGTGCAAGATAAACAAAGTCATAGAAGTTGCTCCCTGAGAAAAAAACAGACAATCCCCCTGTAGCTGAATGGACTATAGTGGCATTCCCAGGGACTTTGAATTAGTCTGATGCCAAATACTGGTAGAGAAAACCAAAGGATTGATTTACCTGACATAGTTACTAGCACTCAGCCTGTTGTACAATGTATTATTTGGCAATGGGGGGCATTGTCAGGTCTGATGAAAAGCCATATCGCTGTCATAGTGAAGTCACTAAGGGTAAGACAGAAGAGTCTAACCAAAGATCATATGAAGTAGTATCATGGGAATTTTAAGATCTAATACATTTGGAGCTTGAACAATACTAGAGACTAAGTGTGAAGTTAATTATCTGCCTCTCCCAAGTTCAGCAATTTTTATTTTAAAAATGAAATACAAAAAAAGACAAAATACACAGAACAAGAAAGGAAAGCAGCAGCCCAGTACAGTAGCTTGAACAGATCAGTAGATAAGCAAACAGAAAAAGGCAGGTCTTTCATGCTGTGTGCCCCAGACAAAGAAGCCGTTGGCAGAGGAGAACAGAGATGTCTGTGAGAGTCCAAAGCTCTGCCCTGCTTGCCCCGCCATGACTCACAGTGGAGCTGCCCCCTGCCTCCACTGCTGGCGGCACGCATGCACACACAAACCGTGCACCCAAAACAAGGATGCACTTACTTTACATGCACGCATATGCCTCTTCTTACACATGCTGCACGGGTTGTCTGCAGATCAGAGCTAGGCATGTCTCAATGACACACATGCAGCAAACACAGACTCGACGGATTTCAGCACACACAAATCTGCATGTGAGCAGCACATGCTTCACACACGCACTCAGTCGGCACTGACATGCATGTCTCACACATACACCTGCAGCTTTCACACAAGCAGAAACAAACAGATGTTCATTGCTAGCTTTTGCTATTTGTAAATGTATTTCTATAGGCTCTCTTTCCCTGCCATCAAACAGAAAACCGAACATTCACAGCACTGTACTGTGTGTAAGCATCCAATACAAAATAATGAAGTGAATATCAATTCTACATGAAGTACTCTATATGAAAAATTAAATATAACCTTGCAACAGCATTTCAAATCACACAATTATAGCGCCACACACTAATCAGAATCAAATCTTATTGGCAAGGACAATGCACAGATATATCAGATGTTACAATAATACACACATTACAACACCAATTGAAAAAACATATAGTATAAAGATATATGATCTACATTACTTCTTAATGCAAGAATAAAAGGACTCACCTGGATGCTTACAAATCAAAAGCTTTGCTTCAGCTGCCTCCTCTCAATTTCCTTTTTAAACCTCTGCCTCTCACTGCCTGGTTCCACTATGACACACCCAAAGCACATCTCACATGCCTCTTCTTACACATGCTGCATGGGTTGTCTGCAGATCAGAGCTAGGCATGTCTCAAACACACACATGCAGCAAACACAGACTCGACGGATTTCAGCACACACAAATCTGCATGTGAGCAGCACATGCTTCACACACGCACTCAGTCGGCACTGACATGCATGTCTCACACATACACCTGCAGCTTTCACACAAGCAGAAACAAACAGATGTTCATTGCTAGCTTTTGCTATTTGTAAATGTATTTCTATAGGCTCTCTTTCCCTGCCATCATTTGCATCACTGTTACTATAACAACTACCTACCAAAAACTGCTCTCTCCTCCTTCACCACCTCCCTTTCCGATTTCACTGCAGTCCAGGCAACAAGCCTCACTGTCTCTCTCTCTCTCTCTCCTTGCTTTTCTTTGTCCAATCACCTTTGCTGTTATTGCTGTAAATGTTGCTCTCGTTACAGTAAGGTTCTTCCCTGTGTATCTGCTTTTTCACACCTCACCTGTCCATAGCCAGCACAAATAGACAATTTTCCAGTTTTGTCCACATGTCCTCTATCCATCCTTCAAGTATCAATCAGCCATAGCTATAGTGGGAAAGGCTGCAGTGTCTGTCAGTCAGATAGTCAGGCAGTTAGTAACAATAAAATAAATAATTATCCATTAGTTGAGCAGTTCTATCAGCTGCTCAACATGCATGTAGTATTAACTCAATCTAATGTATTAGCTGCCCTGCCTTCCACTCTAGCCTCACAGGTTTACATTTTCATCTGCTCCTGCTGTTGGTCCCTCCCCGATACATGTCAAAACATCATAAATTGGCCTCCATTTAATTAACTCATGACCAGCATGCAGTCTACCATAGCTTATCCTCAAACTTAACTCTTTACTGGCTGCACAGAACCACGCACAGCCTTGACTGGTGTTGCCTAGTCCATTCTCACAAAGACCCCAGGCAGCAGGAGCCTACTCAGCAGTTGCCGGATTGCAGTTACAAGGTTAAAAAAAAACACAGAGAAGCATGCAATTTACAGTCACAGCAATCTCAAACCCTTAGCCCAAGGACACATACAGCAGCAACAAAGTCACAGAGGTACAAAAATAAGATTTAGATATCCACACTTACACTGCAAAAAGAATAGTAAAACCAAAAGCCACATCTAAGGCATTAACTACCATGAAGTAGTATAAACATAGAATATGTACTCCTCACTAGATAATATATCTCAAAATGGTGAAAAGTGAAATTCAATGGGGCTCTGTAATATGCTACTCGTGCTAAGCCTTGTCATTGGCTGTCAGAGCAGTGGAGGAGTAGATATGGGTGCAAATGCTTCTGTCTGCTAGCTGTTAATCTCCTGGCTTGGTTATCATTATCAACAATCCCTGCTCCAAGGAATATACCCAGTACAGACCAATTTAAAAAAAACAAGATAATATGACAATATTGATGTATGACATTAATAATTCTGGGAAAACAACTGAATAACTCCAGAGGGAATATTATTACAAAGTGTAAATTAAGGTATGCAAAATGATCAGGGAAGGGGTACAAAACCAGAACAGGGTACTTTAAAGATGTTTATACAACCTGCAGACACAGAAATGTTAACAGTCCTATACCTTTCAGTCTTTTGAGATGGACCGGCACGTCACTCTTGATGCTCTTGCTGTCATCCTCTGTTGACTCGCTGCGCACCAGAGTGGGGTCATTATGGGCCAGCCAATCAGCCACCTTGCTCTCCGATGCCATCATAGCTGCTTGAAGAGTGCTCAGGTCTCGCCCTCCCGTGCCCCCACTTCCTGTTCCGCTCTTCTTGGAGCGACATCTGTGGTGGTCAGATGCAAACTTTGATACATGGTCTTTAATGGTGACTTTCCCTGGAGAGGTGTTGTCAAACTCGATGGTGAAAGAGGCGTGACCTTGAGCTGTGGAGCAGACATTGCAGTTGTTTTTTTACTGTGTCAGCCAGTATCAGTCTCCACTGTTAAATATAAGGTTGATAAGTGAAAGACTTTAAAAAAAAATGACATATACATGTGATTTCTTGGAATAATCTAATATATAGTAGATCAAATCAGCTGATGGCTTCTGTTGATTCATGTCTCTTTATATCATAAAGTCATTGAAATCATTTCTCACAAAGACGTGTATACTTTACCTGTAGTGGTATGAGTGTGATTGCTCTCTGTGTCCTTGGTGGGAATCTCATGGATGCCATTATTGGCCATATGACCCTCCTTGGTAGGAATCTCAAAGTAACTGGAATCATGGGCATCTGAAGTATGAAGGCTGTCCTCTTTAGCTTTCTCCCCTCGACGAGCTTCTTTGCTGTCTGAGTTTAAAAAAACGTACAAATGTTAAAGAGATTAATGATTAAAAGTTTAATTTGTGTAAATGCTATTTTAGTTTATATACATTTATAAGTTTAATAACATAAGACATCCAAATATGGCAAGGCCAAGGTAAAAGATAAATCCTAGCTGCGTGTATCTCATCTGTGTGTCACGTCATTCACCAAAATTATTGTCTCCTTCTGAGAAAGGATGCAGCCCTATGGTATAAAACATAAATACAGAACAGAAATACACAGTATATGTTCTGTTTCTGTCTTTCACTCTTGATCTCTCCTATAGACACAGGCAAACACAAATGCAATTAAATCAGAACAAGATGTGTTGGTACAGTTCGCCCACCTGTTTTGAAGCACAACAATATATACTTATTTTCTCATCTGTTCAAATTAACAAACACAGCCTCTGTGCGATCTGAATATGATAAATTATACTTTCACAAATTAGAAGCGCCATCTGCTTCATGTTGGGGAGCAAATGTAGCAACATATGGTAATTGACAATAGGAAACAAGAAACAGAAACTGATTCTGGAGAATATAATCATGCTGAGTGATTTCGTCTTGAGTAATATATTTTTTAAAAATAACTATGCTGCATATGAGATAAATCAGGATCTAAGGCTCAAAAGGTATAGTGTTATCAGCTCTGCAAGTTTGGAAACATGTATAACATGGATTAGAAAGTAATGCAAATACGAGGTACTTGAGAACAAATATACTGAATAATGCTTCAAGTAGAACAACTTAATTCATAAAAGATTAACATTTTCTAAAACAGTGTAATTACACTGTTCACATTTTTTACCATCCATATCAACCAAGAAAGTTCTAAAGATAGCCATGTAAAAATACATTAAATGCCTCATTTCACAGTGTCTGCTCCTTCCTTGAAATTATTATTAACCAATTAAACTTCCTGTATCTCACACATGTAATAGGTGTGAATAAGTGTGAATCATCAGGGCTTCCATTGTTACCATACTGATGTCACATGGTTTGTCTGGGAAGCACCTGTTTCTGCGAAGAGTTTTTTAAATTAGTTTACTGCTAGCTGCCATATAGATCAAACTAATGCTGATTGTGCTGGATTTCTGGTTTTAGCTTATGCCAAACATAAAAACCTTAGGTTTTATAGATTCATGTTTTTTGTTAAGAGTCTATTACATACAAAGACTGCAACAGACATAGCAAAAACAAAAATTAATAATACCATGGAATGTATGGGCAATGAACATACAAAAGGCATTTTGTACAAATTTGACTGACCTAAAGGCCAAACTCAAAACAAGGCCAAACTTAAAATAACAATTTATAATTATAAATATATAATGAAAATTAGAAATACATTAGAATTTACAGAAATTATATTGTTCTTGAGAGATAATAAGATTTAATTGTATAAATAGTTAAAAATTATGAGGTAATAAAGAGATTAAAAGCTATGTGGATGTCACATTAGCACAAAGCTGATGCAAAGTGAAGGCTCTTTACCAGCTCCATTAGCCAAAGTATATGGAATTGAAGCAATACTTACTGGACAATTTGAGAATGGTTAGTTAATGATCGCTGCACCGTAGACTGAGAGAGTTCTCTGTTTTAGTGTTGTGCATGAGTGTGTGTTGGGAGGAGTGGGGGAGTTGGTGCAATGGCGTAACCCAATCAGCCTGAGTGACAACATACAAGAAGGGGGGTAGGACGCTCTGACAACACAGCCTATTCACTCGGAGGGAGTTAAGGACACACACTAAACTTGTCTGACACACACACATGCATACAACAAAAACACAGCACACACAGACTCAAACAGAATCGCTTCCTGCTCTAAACCTTTCTGTCTGTTTCACTTCCCCTTGATTCCTATATCTGATGCAAACAGTTTAATACACATGTACACAGATAAGATCCTCTTTTGATGATGAGGTCCATGTAACCTGCTTAAAAATCCCGTGCAACATACCCCAGAGCATGTTGCTTCAAAAAACAAACGTCTCAAAATCGGAGAGGGTAAAATGCCTTCCACTCACCTGCTTCCATGACTGAAGTAGCCAATCCCATTCTCTTGATTTTTTGGAGAGCTTTCAGAATTTCCAATTACCCTGCCACGCTTGCACAGATTTACTCTAAAATGTATCCAGAACGATTATTTTCTAATCTCACTCTAACAGAAAAATGTGTTGCTTAAATCCACAGCAAAATCTGCATGGAATAAGGTACTGTTAAAATAATGTTAAAACACCAGATACACAAAGTACTCCTTTATAGGCTGGTAAAGATGCTGCCGGACAATCCATCCAGATGTGGCGAGAGATTTGAGGATTCTTCAGTCTGTTTCAGTGTTTGTGTATGATTAACCTCCCCCCACTCTTTCTCACTACACTGGTCCACACTAAACCAGCCTGGCACAGACACAGATTTTGCACAGCTGAGCTGTTTTACTATTGGTGTAGCCTCTAATCCTGTTATTCTGACAATCCACCACCAGTTAACGGGATCCCCCAAGTCCAACGGTTACTATACACAAACATATGACAGGCAAACAGACGCACAGACTCTAGAAAGAGCCTTTGTATGGACTTGGAAATACACTATTACACATCCAAACACACAATCTGACTGGCCATTGCCCCTTCACACTAACACTAACAGAGCAAAGAAAGTGAGCTAGAGATAATTAAGATCAAGCTACTGTTTCACTACTAGGATAGGATCATCTGCGCTACGTGATTCTACTTGACATTGCATTTCATCAATGGGCTGTTATATAGCACACTGTTGTACAGAGAAATATATACAGAATATATATTTACAGAGTATAGAGTTTTTCCTTTTTTCTCTTTGTTGAAAATACATATACAAGAAATGCCACAATTTGTAACTATGCCACCACTTTTAAGTATCCACACACAAACTACAGCAAAGACAGTGGGTATGTTAAATGTGTGTTTCTAATGATTCGTCGCACACTATATGTCTACAATAACCTGAAGACTTCCTTATTACAGAGTCTCACGTTAGCGACAGATTCACTTCAAACATGCATTTATAATTTTCTGAACTGCATTGAATTACTGAGATGAGGAGATGACTGGGTCATGGTAGTTAGAGGTTTAAAACTGGAATATTACTTACCTGAAAGGGAGCTGTCATGTTTTTTTGTTAATGACTTTCCATGACTGGTTTCCTGTTTAAAGGAGTTCTCATCATCTGCATCCCCATCCCCCCACCAAGAAGGCTGTCCATATAGAGGGGTCCCACGAGGCAGTGCTGTAATATCCCCTGGGACAGATGCACACATGCACAATTTAACAAAGCTCTGCGGAAAGTGCAGATTTTATTGTAGTTTAACTGCACCTTGTCATATTTAAAATGTTTATTACTGTATGTGCTTTACATACACATGCTGTCGACTTAAACTGTTTATTGTGTGATGTAGCCACAAAGTGAACCCAGCTGCACTTGGTGTGTGTGTGTGTGTGCATCAATTCCCCTCTAGTCAGGCCTTGCGCCACTGACCTAATTTAGCCAGAAGGTTGGGCATACACTTGTACACAGTCTATTATGCTCTCTTCTCTTTCTCAAACAAATGAATCTTAAATGAAACAGGGACTTTCCGTTTTCCGTCTGTGCCCATCAGAATGAAAGCTAATATAAGAAAAGAAGTATCCTGTGGTAACTTCTTTTTTTTGGACAGCACTATAGAGAAGTGACAGGAAACATGTAGAGAGTGGGATGACATGCAACAAAGGTCTCCAGCTGGATTTTAACCAGCTACACTGTGTCTTAGGCCATCGTCCCAGAGGAAGCCTCATCTTTGTGTTAACTTCTCTCTGCTTAATCCTCTTCCGTTACGTTCTTTTCCTTTAAGAACCCTTTATCCTGACATATGTAAATGTAATCACAGTATAACCAGATAATTACAGATGCTCTGTGCAAAACTGTGCACAGCAAGCAGGGGCCATCTATACAAAAGCTACTGAACGTATATTTACTATAAGGTATAATATCTGGGTGAAGCATAGGTTTACAGTAGTAGCACTGCAGGATTCCATCCTCTGAACCACAGAGAGGGTGTCATTAAAAACGTGCACGCCAGATGGGTCTACATGCAACACCACTTGTGTACGTGTCCTTGTTTTTGTTCCAAATGTGCTATATGTGCATGCTTGTGAATCTTACTGTAAGAAATGCAAATCTGGCATATAGGTTTGCATTATATCAACACTCTGACCCTGTTACTGCTTAATCTGTGCAATAACACAAACCCCACGTGGCCTTGTTTCAACAGCTGGAGATTAACCAGGACCCCTGCTAGCACCCTAGCCTGATGAGTGGTGTCAATTATTAGGCACATCCTCAGACAATCATCCTCCAGTATGATGCTGGTTAAAACCCTTTGCTCAGTGGTCATGTCCACCCCCTACTGGCCTGAGAATTTGTTGTTAGAGGAGAATCCACCAAAGAATACTAAGGCACATTTGACAAGCTTCACTATATGAATGCAGAGCAGTCAGGTCCTTTGGGTTTGTACAAAGTAACAGTACATGCAAATTCTGTGAAATGGTGTTTAAACTGTGACATTTCAGTACTTACAGGGTATTAGTACAGTGTTTGAAATACTCTTCTTTGTAGGTTAATGTAAATGAACAATATGTAATATGATCTCCTACTCTGTCATTTCTGACCCTAACCCCCTTTTTTGGATTAGCACAACATTTGACTTTAGAGTAATGTTTGTATACTGTATTTCAAAGTTAAATGACTGGACGTGGCATAGCAGTCAGTAAATCTAAAATTCAAGAAAATAATGTACACAGTAGATCAAATCACCACAGCAAATTGCCTTTCATGTGCAATTCAATTCAATTCATATTAAGTATTGCTGCTACTGCACAACACAAAAGTTCACACTATTTGTGACACAGGTTTACATTTATTATTGTGCCTCATTTCTCCTTTGTTCTGTCTCTCACCTCCTATCCTCTCCTCTGCTTTATGAGAGTCCACAGGTTTATTTGGTGGCTCTTTGGAGGAAGTGATCCCATCTGTTGTTCTGCTCTCCCCTGGCCTTGGGGTGCTGCCACTTTGAGATTTCTGTGTTTTTGTTGGGGTTTTTGAGGGAGACTTGCTAGTGGTTGTGGCCTTAGTGGTTTCACCATTGAATGGCTTCTTGCTGAGCTGGAGGCCACTGGTGAACTTCTCATGCTAGAGGGAGATGAAGAAATGAAAAAACTGTAAAATAGCTTATTACAACTGCGCATAATGGTAAATGTTGATACTTAAAAAAGGGCTGTGATGACACGCTTCAATTATGAAATTTATGACTGGAAAAATAGTCTGAAAATGCAAAACAATGCAGGTACATTTAGATTTTTTTTAAACTAATTACCTTGTAATGAATATGACTTCAGTCCTATTTTCTGAGTATGAATTGTAATATGCAGTAAAATAACAATATCCTTGCAGTGTAAAAGGTTTTACCACAAACTCAAGTGACACGCTTCTCTGCAGCATGAATTCCTAATTTCTAAATTAAGCTATGTGGAAACTTCTAACTGAACTCCTTTCCACAAACTGAATATAGAAAACACTGGATAAATAACACAAAATTACACTTTTATAAATAATATAAATAAATAACTTTTAAAATACATTTTTGGAGTCTTATTTTTTCAGTGCAAACAGTAAGTGCAACCATAACCAAAGTAGTACTCTTTCAACACTCAAATTCTTCTTTATGCATGACACAGAGCTAAGACATGGATACAATGCTTGGATGGCTGCTGCTCTGGTTCTGTTACCTCGATGAGAAATATCTCGTGGCACAAGATCTCATCACACTTCTAACTTGAAACACTGTGTGAGGCACAACGTGTCTTACCTTCAGAGCTTCCTCAGGCACAGTGAGCTCTGCTTTCACCACCGTGAACAGGTTGGTATGTGAGACAGATAGGTTAAGGAAATATTGGCCACAATAGCACAATAAGAATATATATAATTGTATACACCAATGCATTAAACAATTTAATTCTACAAGCTGTAATTCTATTGTTCTCATATAGTACACAGTAAATAAGGATTAAGGATTAAAATAATTCAAATTAAAGTAAAAAAAGAATTTGAACAATGTTTGGCATAAAAAAGCAGAAAAGTGAAAGGATATCATATCCAAACCTCAGCTTGTCCTCCAATTTCAGAGTGATGTACATCTGCTCCTGGATGCGAACATCATTTACAAATGTCTGCAGATGGAAAGTGAAGACAAGACAAAACAAAAGCAACCGTAAGACATTAACACAGATAAATACAGTTTTAGCTAAAGCTTATGTGTGAATAGCAACAGCAAAAATTTTTATATTTAAGGTTAAGCCCGAAATCACCCCCTTCTTCACTCATTCACTACTGCCTTTGTAATACACATTGTTCACTCAGTACTATGCCAGGCAGACAAATTAACATTTTGGGTAATTAATCATCATCATTTTGTGTGCATGTACTGTTCTCAACTATAAAATGTGGAGCATTGCATTGCGAAAACCTTTTGTTCCAACGTGGATTTTTTGAGGGCACTGTATAGTGTATATATTTATATGAGCAGAATTCAGACCAAATAAAATGTCAGACAATAAACCTAGTAAATAAGCAGTCATTGTGAACGAGCCATGAAGCTTTCACGTAAACAAACTAGAATGACTGCATTGCAGTTGGATGCATCTGCTAACCAGTGACGTTGTCTGTCCAGATTCATATTGTAATAGGTTTATGCATTAGTCCAAGCGGATGTTTGAGCCAGATGTAATGAACTTCCTTCCAGGCGTTTCTGAGATAGCACTAATGAGGATGGGCCGTACATGAGGTCAGAGTGACCTTGTCTGTTGACACTAAAATCTACTGACCCCAAGTGACAATTTGTGCCAAATTTGAAGAAATTCCCACAAGGTGTTCTAGCCACTAAAAACTAATCATCTAGGAATCACTTAGTAGGTCATCATCATCTAGTTCATCACTGAAACTAAAGGAAGACAACACTAAAAGTCACATATGGTAAAGCAGTGTCCAAATGGAAATTTGGGTTGCAGCAAAAAATTATATTCATTACCAATTAATATGCTAATTGTTTTCTCAGTTAATCCACAATTCTAGTAAATATCAGAAAATAGTGAAAACGGCAACAGCAATCTAGAGCCCACAGTGATATATATTTGCTTGTTTTGTCTGGACAACTCCTCAAACCTCAAATATTCACATATACTATGTGGAAGAAAAGAATGTTTGGTATTTTTGCTTGAGAACAGCTAATATTGAATTGTTTCAGCAAATTAGCTGTTGATTAATTTTCTGGTTTCAGTTCAAGTGGAAATGCCAACTGTTGCCTAAATGTTAGATAACCTTTTCCTCTTTCTGGATTCTGGAATCTCTTAACCACACGACCACAGGCCTGACCATGACAAAGCACTCCTTTCCTTTTGACTGTGTCTTTATGATCTCTTTCTTTTTCCTACTCCCACCCCCTCTTTCACCCCCCCTTCTACTATGTAGAGCTGAGACGGATCAGGTTTCATTTAACTGCAAATGAAATGAATCCTAGCACTGCTGTTGTAATAAAACATTCCTGTCTCCTCTCTAGTGAGATGAAATCAGTTTAACAACACAGCAATGAAACGTCTCCAGTAAGAGGGAAAATGGTGGCACTACTCTAAAAGCTTTTTACTCTTCATATCTCTACATACCCACTGACTCAGCAGAAGAAAACTTCTGAATCCAGTCCAAAAAGCTAGATGGTTAGTGACAAAGCAGGAAGTGACTCTGACTCTGGCTTCCTGTTTGAGAGCTGAAGAGGATGTCAGGGATATGCTGCATATGTGACCAATCTGGTGGGATGTGACTGAGTACTAATCACTACATATGACTAAAGCAATGTGGCAACTGAAACCAGGTTTTACTGAGCTTCAATGTCAAAGAAGCAAACATGGTTTAAATTTGTTCTACAAGATTGTACACAAAAGAAAAAAATCAATATCTATATAAAAAAAAATCTAATATCAAAATCACTTTTTCACAGTCCTATTAAAACTGAAATTCCAAATAATAATACAATTTTATAAATATTAGAGGATAATACCATCAGCTGCCAACACGTGGCACACTCCTTTCTGTGCCTCTTGAATGGATTATTTCCTGCCTACTGTCCTGACATGTTTACAGATTTTACTGATGTAAATAAATCTATTACGGCATCTGGAAACATTGAAAAGAGTCTGATTTAGTCATCTCATGTTATTCGCTCTATTAACAACTTGGCAAAAAAATCTCTGAGTGGTAGCAGAGCTATAAAAAAAACATAACAAAACCTCTGCCTTCTCCTCACTTCTCAGGAGATCATTCTGAAGAGGGCAGCTGACACCGCCCAGGCCCTGTACAGCGTTCCCCGCAACCACAACCAGATCCCCTCGCTGACTAACACAGCCTCCCACGGCATGATGGGAGTCAACTCCTTCAGTAGCCAGTTAGCAGTCTATGTGTCTGAGTCACAAGAGAATGACCAACGAATGCGATTTAGGGTACAGCTCCCTAACTCAGTGCTTTTCAAAAGTGGGGTCCAGGGATCCTTGAGGGGTCCTTTAGGGGATTCTGGGCATTTATTTAGTGGGCTACAGCCTGAACACGAGCAACGCGTCCATCAGGGCTACATCTCCAGCAGCACACCGCAGCAGTTGAGCTACAACACCGGGTTGTAGGCAGAGTGACCCTTTGGTTCATGTTTGAATCACAGACTTTGCCCTCAAGTAGTGATTTGCATAATTAGATATGGATTCAGATTGACCTCTGCCTAAAATATAAATCTTCAGCGACACAGACATTGATTAATTCCTTGTCACATTGACTGGCAAAACAGGTTAACCTCTTACCCTTCAGAACCTCATCTCTCTCTGCTTTGACCTTGCATGTCTTAGTTATTTCCCCTGTATCTCTCAAATTTTCTCTATACAGTCTCTCCCATCTCAATCCAAAGATTCTTCTTCCACCTTAAGTTGGTTAAACCCTTCCTCTTATCTCTCCCCATCACTGGTTCATCATGTGACCCTCTTCTCTTCTGTATTATATTCTGTCTTGTCTTTTTACTCTATGTCTTACCTCTTTCTTTGCATATTTCCATATATGTACTCACCCCATTCAGGCTGCCCAGGTCCTTGACCTTGTGTTCGTCAGTTCCAGCCTCATAGTTGATTACTGCATGCTGCTTATCCACGCTGCGGGACTTAAGCAAAAACATTTGCAACTGTTATAATACTGAACTTAACGTGATTACTGAGAGCTGGTCATTAGGATTGGATGTGGTTCGTTCAGATTTATTCACAGACAGAGCGAAAACACTGTTTTACTCTTCATCTGTGATGCTCCAATTCACTTTTTTCCCCACACTGTTTGTATGGGCACCTATGCTGCACCAAGGTCAGCCTGACTGTGAACACACACAGATGCACATGCACCCACATACAGAATGACAACTGTGCTCCAAAAAACCGGAGCTGTGTGTGACTAGAGAAAACCTTGCTGAGTTATGAGCATCCAATGTAAAGAATGCAGCCTTGATAGTAAGCCTCAATCTAACTATGTATGATATCTGCTATGATATCTACTAAGCGCATTTCAGCAAGTGTACACACACACACACACACACACACACACACACACACACACACACACACACACAGACTTTCTATGGTGCCCACACACGACTCCATTAGCTGTTTTGAGGAAAGCACAAATACTGCAATCTTTTGTATAGTGAAAAGCATTAATAATGTATCTTCAGATAGTAATATATTGTAGAATCTGGCAAATATCCGGCTTGTGTATCAATGTCACATAATTTTCAAAGATATTCAGATGTAGGTATTGACAATGACTAATGAGCAAATCTGCTGTCTCCAAATGTCTGTTAGAACATTCTTCAGATACTGAGACAAATGAGTCCTGGAATGTATTTTGTTGGCATTAGCTGATACGTCTGCTATACCTACCTGCTTATCTGATATTAAGTTCCAATTTAAGGTAAGACATTTTTGAGCAATGAGCTCATCATCTGCAGTATTTTCAGATTTCCATTTTCTCCACTAAAGCAAATGGAAGCAACCCCAGTGAGCCAACGACTGAATAAATAACCTTACTGAAATTAGACCTGATCAAACAGCATAAGAACCAACGGAACTTCCTGCTGTAACTCATACCACATGAGACAGAGAATAATCATGCTGGTGTAGATATTAAGTGAAAACAAACTTTTCAAAACAAGCAGCTGCATAAAACTTTGCCAAAATGTGCTTAGAGTGGGTCCAGAGTGAAACAGAAAGATCAGCAAGGAAGAGGCACAGATTATGTCATTAAGACAAACAAACAAACAAACACACAGACACTGTACACAACGCAGAGAATATAATTCTGACAGACAGAAAATGTTCCAGCAGCCTCACTGACTTTTTTTTAATCCAGCTCGTATTTTAGCTGCACAATGGAAAAAGATATATTATATGACTCAGATTGACATCATGGAGACTGTGTTGCTGTGTCCACTATGTTGGTTCCTTTTTCCAATAAATACAGTAAGATCATGAACAGTTTGTGGATACTGTGTGTGTGTGTGTGGTTTATTTGGTGCATGACGGAAGCAGCCCTTAACATTTAGCCATGTGATGAGGCCTTGGCTCATTAAAGCAGTCACATGGAGGACAACTTTCAGCAGCTAAAACAAAGTGTTGTACAAAATACACACATACACAAATATTTCCCCCTATCTCCCCTATCGTTTTATCGTTTCAAAGACATCACAAGGAGAGGAATACAAAAACACACAGTCACATGCAGGAGCAGTTGTCTCAGGTCATCAGATATATACTGTATTAGGGAAAAGTGTTCAACAGTAAAACAGATCTTTTACAACTCTACATGCTTCAGAATATAACCCTATAAATTACTTCTCTCCTGTAGTCTCCTCATCAAAGGACAGGACTGTGAGAGTATTTAGGTCAGCTGGGAAAATAAGTAAAACTCTGCAATTAGCAGACTGAAAGGACAACATGCTCAACTTTTGACACTGTTCCACTTTCTATAACATGTCTTCATTAATGAGTAGTCTTCTTCAGTTAAGGCTGAAAGTTGATTCTTGACCTTAGAAACAAGACTAGTAAAAAAGGAGTAAAAAGCCACATTAAGAACCGTATTTCCTTAATAGGTTTTTCCTGTCTCAACTGACAACATTTAACAGCAAATGTAGTCTTGGTCGTGCACTACAACTACAGGAAATGGTCTTTTCTTTATGTATGATGTGTGACCCAATAAATATGCATTTATAAATGAGTGGCCCTAAACTTGCTGGCCTTATTTTGGATGAATGAATTTATGATGTCTTTTTTTCTAGTGGAGCTACCAATTATCAATGATAACAGAGGCTACTACCAGTAATACCTGTGAAGTATTAAAAACGATAAAGTTGGTTGTACCACAATGGTTCTTTTTACAACTTAAGAGCTTTTAGTTCCTATGCAGAATGGATGATTGTAATGTTTCTTACATAAAGTAAATAAAGTCAACTCAAGTGAAAATAAAAATTATTTAGAAAAAGGGTAATGATACTGTGCACTGGGATTTAAAAGGTCATGAACTACTTTTCATTCTGAAAGAAAATGCATTTTTTGCTTTCATTCTACACTTTTATGCTTTCTTTTCTACCAACAAATCCCAATAGTGGATTAGATAGGTACACATCTGTGTTTAGAGTTTAGATATGATACTCTAAGGAGCAATACCAACAAAGGCACTAAATTGTACCTTGAAGGCATTTGACATGATTTATTCAAGCTAACAATAATTCTATTATTAAATTGTGCAGCCATTTTTCTGCCAAGTGGTGTACAGAGAGCAGAAACATAGAAAGAATTATAAATGAACATGATACAGAGAGACCAATCTGAAAAGTGAGACTAACACAGTAGTAACAGACTAAATGTGTTGATGGTCAGACTATTGGACATGCTATGAAAACATCTCTCAGCATGTAAAGCATAACAGAGAGTAGTGGCTCCATGAACGCAAACCCATGACAACTGACTTAGTCAGATAAGATCTAACTCAAGAAGTATCTGCCCCACTTTCTACTAATAGTATGGTGACCAGAGGTACACATGAGCATACACACAGTCTCTCTGGATATATGCACAGCTGAACAGATGCCCCCTTAAGCAAAATACACACACTCACAGACACACACCAACACTTCAACATATAAACATGTTTTGCTATTGCAAGAGCAACAGCATAAGGACTCATTTGTCCTATTAAATTGATAAGTCGGCAGCTTGTTTAACTGACTGAGAGGAACCCCTTAACATTCAGGGGACTATGGGAGTGCATTTCTTTCTTTGATCAAAGATTTGGTGTGTTACGTGTTCTCACCTGTAGCATGAGCTCACAGTCATCCCGGCCGACAAAGATCATTTCCCGGGGGAGTCGGTGGCGAGTACCCCCGCTGCTCACTAAAAACCAGGAGGTCACACTCATCTCTGCACCCTGTTGATGCCTCTAGTACACACCTGCCGGGAAAAAAGCCAATAAGGAGTTGTTCAGCTAATCTGTAATTCAGTAAACTGAGATGACATTTATCTGTAGCAGAACCCACAACTCTAAAAGTGCTGCCACAGCTTGAAATGTTTTCATGAAATAATTATTCAAATGTTATACCTCGCACATTTGTCCTCATCTTGTGCCTCAAAACAAGTGAATCCCCTTTAAAAGTACATTTAATACAATTCTTTAATAGTTAACTCTAATTAGAAAATTATTTGTTTAGATGTTTTGATTTTCTGCACATTGTGGCATTAAATGAGACCAACACATGAGAGTAAGTGAAACATGTTTTGTCTCATTGTGGGCTAGCTTGAAATTTGAATATTTGCAAAAGACATCTTTGTTCTTCTTTATTTAAAAGATAGTGGGAAGATAATGCAAATTAGTAAGTAAAGTGTTTTAAATATTTGAGTGGCTTTTACTACACACCTCTAGTCCAGGTCACTCACTGCTGATAGACCACTGACAGCACAACACAGCTAGGCCATCCTGAAAGAGAAGGAAGATGAAGCTTTTAAGGTTTTTTTTGTTAATTTATTCTCACAGAGGCAGGAAAAACATAACTGTTCTTTTGCATTGTAATACAATAATCAGAGAGACACTGAATAAAGACACCCCATCTTGCCTCATTTTGTTTTGGCAGTGGGAGGAATAAGGTTGATTGCAACATGATGCCTTACTGTCTATGCCTGCAAGTGAATGCTAAGCCAACCAGTAAGACACATCCTCTCTTTATGCCTTGATCATTGCCAGATGTTAGAGGAGGAAGTGATGTAGGAATGTTGGCCAGCCTACCCAACAGGACATTTATCTTCCCTCCTGCCTCCCTCCTCCCCTTGCTCTCCTTCAGATGAGCTGGAAAAGAGGTCAACTGACTGACTTTCTAACTGTGCAGGCCTTGATAAACAACATTAGGCAGAGTTAAGTGATGGGCATGTTATCTTTATGGCTGTTAGAAGTTTGGTTGATGGTGGGACTGATAATGTCCGACCTGGTTTTAAGGTCGTAGTGAGGTTTAGGCATTTTTTATACTGTCCATAATTATTTATTTCAAAAATGAAACGTGGGTTTCATAGGGAAGCTTTTCATGTTAATTTAAATTGGCACTAAAATAACAGCAGCTCTGGCGTGTGTAGAAAGTGCGAAGAAAAGCCCATCAGAGGGGGAATTAAAGATTATTGAGCTAAGCTCTCGCTCACTTGACCTCATCAGTACTTAGTATACTCAATAATCCCCTGGGTAAAATTTTAATCAACTGCACACCTCTGACAGTTCCTTCCACAGCGCTGTCGGGAATGTGACAGTACCAACAGCTGTCCCTGATGTGAAATGTGCAGCTTTTCATCCCAATAACCATTCAGAATATTCAACAACTTTATATGATGTGTGAAACATTTAACAAGGAAATTTCAGACCTTGTGTTGTTAGTGAAGAGCCACAAAAAATATGTGAACTAAGAGAGAAAAAAGAACCTGCAACAAAGTCCACTGGCAAGATCGGTTGTGTCTAGAATGGATCAAATGTATTTGTTATTGTCATAATCCATAAAATCCAAATATAAATTGCTGCTAACATTAACCATATTAACACCAAAATAGATTTCTGCATTCTTCTCAAAATTACTCACTTTAACATTTATTAAATAACTAAACTGGAAAGAAGAAGGACTGCAGAGGGGACAATCCATGATTTTGTTTATAAATCAAAAGGTTTCTTCACATTGTAACTAGAGCATCAGAGAGCTTGCTGTCTAAACCACATACCCATAGCAGAAAGCACAGTTAATGAGAATGTGGTTGAGGAGCCTGGATGTGATGCCTGCCAACTTGTGTGGTGACTTGAAACAACCTTCTCACTATCACACATGAAAGCTATGGCACAGCTGGAGGAATGCAGCGGTATGTCTTATGAAGAAGACGCAGCTGGGAAAAAATAGTGCCTGCTGTACACATGCTCCATACAGTCCTAATTTTAAACAGCCAGTTCAGCAGAAATGACAAAAAAACATATTTTATCGCTTTATTTCAGTGATGTCTAGTCATGCAAATAGTTTGCATTACTTACTACTTGAATTTCTGCCTCCACCTCAATACAAAAAGATAAAGTGAATTTAAGCTTTGTGCTCACAGCAATGACAAAATACAATTAGAAAAATCTATAGCAAACAATTACAAAACAAAAAGTGTCCACATTATGCTAGATAATCTATTCAAATATTTATTATATCTAGACAAAAACCACTTGCAATTTACCTAAAGTCTACAATTATGTCTTTAGATGGCTTGTCTTGTTCAACAAATACCCAATCATTACCCTGTGGCATGTAATAAAGTAACACATCAAATTCTCACATTTCAGAAACTGGAACTAGATAAAGTTTCATTTTCTGCATACAAATAATGAAAACAATCATTCAATTATCAAAATTGTTGCAGATTATATTTCTGTTGATAAACAGCTCTTACAACAACAGAGACATTTTTAATGTTTAAATACTGGCAACAACAAAATACTTGACGCTAATAAGGAGGAGTAGTAGTGACCTCATGTTTTGGCACTTCCCAAACCCCAGACAAACACTATCTCTCACACACTCACACACATACACACACAGACAAATACAAGGACTTAAGGAGTGAAAGGGCAGCATTATTCTAAAATGACTATGAATTCTTTGTATGGAATAGATGGCAGTGGAGACACAGGAAGCATGTACTGAACTTCCCGTGGAGGACACTCATCTTTGAATCCAAAGAAGTGTGTAGCTTATGTTGACTTCCTGACTGTCTGGCATGAATGAGAAACCATGTGTCATATACAGTAAGGCTGCTCATTCCCAGCTCAAATACAGTGAATCACATTGCCATGAGAAAGCTCATCTTAAACACTAAATTTAAAGCAAATAAATATTAGCATTGCTTTTATTACTCATTATATAATGAGATGTTCTTAAAAATTAGCAGAGTGATTATATAACACTGCTGGATAATTAATATCTGTGACTAACCACTCTTACAGCTGTTTCCATTCTCTGTCAAAATGTTCTAAAAGTTTTCAGGCGTTCAAATCTCTTCCCTACACTTTGAACTGGCCAATCACAGACGTAGACAGAAAAGGGACAGGAAGTGATATCAGTGAGCATCTATTTATTTACAACCATCACCTCATCTGTTGCAGCACATGCTTGCTGAACTCCACGGAGCATCTGGTTCCACTGTGTATCCCAGGATGATAAAACAGCTGGGTAACCGTCAGCACTACTCATCTGCCTTTTCTCTCTAACCTCCCAGACTGTCACATCACCGCAGCGACCCTGATAGCTGACTCACACCACATCACACACCCTGACAGCTGCTGTGTGAAGCCTCCACACACACATTTGCACAAACACCCACATGCTAAGCAAATAAAAGAGAGAGAGATAGTAGGAGAGAGAACAATTGACAGACAACTCATACTCTCTTCACACACATTCACATATGATCTTATGATGAGAGCCCCAGTAAGGATGTAGTTGTCTGCTTACACTGGCTTAATCTATGTGCAGCTACATTAAAGCATGCCAAGGCCACATGGATGCTGATTCTAGAAAACTCTAAGTAAAAAGGTGCTTGGCACTTCCTAACAATGTGAAGTGCTTTTATATGGAGTTGAGAGAAGAATCACACTCTTTTACAGTATATCATATTTTGCCAGACACTGACTGGCATAGAATACTATCATTTAGATATTCACTGCTCTAACTTCAGTAAATGGTCGATCTTTCCTCGGAGAAATCCTCTGGCAGACAGGAAGTGATGTACTTAATGTTTACAACAGCAGCAAGAGCTTATTGTTCTGACATAAATAGACATCAATATTTACAGTAGCTTCAGCAGCCATAGTCCCTTTGGCTAATCAGACAAAAGAAAAGAGCAGTAACTGTTTGAAATGTAACTATCATCAAGAAAATCTGACGAGAATATCACTTGAATTGAGGCATAAGTAAAGCCAATAAGAGGAAAGTTAATTGAAGGACAAACAGAAAAGAGGCAGCCTATTCCCTTGAAAATGCTGATGTAAGGTCAGTTAGGACCTTCAAATCAAAGTCAATAAGTAATAGACAAAGGAGGCTGTATCGGTCTTGCAAGCCTAGAGATGCTCAGGGAGCATGGAAGTCTACAGACCCTGAGGGGTGTAAAAAATAAACCAGGCAACTGATTCAAGATAAGACACCCAAGCAACCTCTGGACATACAAATAAATGGACAGACAGATAGACAAAGGCTTTTTTAGTCCCCAGTGGTTGAGTCTAGTGTGGATTTACAGACATGAAAGTGAACAGCAGAAGAGGTACGCGTGTATTGTTCCTTTCTAAACTTTGGACAAAAGGAGAAACTGAGCTTTTCTATGATGTTGATAATGGCATAACATCTGAATCAAAACTTGTTTTACCATCATACTCAAGCTACTGTAATGATGCTATAACATGCTATTCTAGAAGCTAATTCTGTATGTATGTGTGTGTTTATGTGTATGTTTGAGGGATGGGCATATCTCTGCCAAAGAAAAATTACTGAACTTCAGCACTTTTGATGACAGATTGTTCTACGTGGATTCCAGTCAATCAGAAAAGTTTAATTTGGTCCCTGTTAAATAATAATACAGTAATACATGAAATGTTCTCGGTCTAAAATTAAGAGTGCACAAAGAAGCACACCATGGCTGCCTTGAGAGATTTCAGTCTGAAAGTGTTTGATTTTATTTGACATCTGAATCAAGATGGCCTACTCTGCATCTTCTCATAAATGAAAAATAGCCTGCAAAGAGAATAAGACTCAGAAGCCATATTTTGTTAAAGGGACCTCCTTTGACTTAGTCTTAGAAAGAACATTAGAAAGCATTTTCCTTGTCAAGCTATTCAAGCCTGAATTCAACATGGTAATTTGCTGGAGAAAACCTCAACTATAACTGGAAGCTGAAATTTGTGATGAGCATGTCTGTATTTTTGCCAGTGTGAAGGCCAATGAAGCAACCTGCGGCTGAATGCAAATTGACAGTGGTGTATCCCAGCCATAGATGCTCCTTCAGGTTGTGAATAATGCTTACATAGGTAAAGCCAAATAAGAATGAAGAACAATCTGATACATACACAAATGCAAAGTGATCTGAAGCATCATTTGCCACTTCTGTCTTGTTCAATTACACATCTGACAGCAACAATATGGAAATGTGTCAAATGAGAACGAAAGACACTGTGTTTTCTCAACATTTGAGGAAATGTGCTGCCTTCACCACTATGCCTTTGTAAGTCTATACATTTATAAATCCTGTGACAATGACATAAGTTGATGCTAATTTCTAAAAATTTAAAAAGTAAAAATTAAAACAAAAGTTTAAAAAATAGTATTAATTATTAAGTAGTAATAGCCATTAAAGACTACACACCAAAAGGAATCTCTCTGATAGGATCACAGCACCACACAGGGAGATAATTAATCATCATGGTGTCAGTACAGAGTCTCAAGTCTGCAGGAAAGAGCGTGCTCATGTGTATGTATGGCTTTATTTCTGTTAATATGGCTTATATAGTACATGCAGCATGTGGGTGAAAAAACTGCCCAATGCAGCAAAAAAGACCATATGGTGTAGAAAAGAGGCCACACGCATCACATGAGCATTTGGTGAGAGGAACAAAGAAGCAAACACAGCACTCTGAACAAGCTCTCATACTGACAAAGAGATTGTAAAAAAAATTGATTATTAATAATCCAAATGTATTAATAAAACACATGCCCTACAGCACAGTTTTTCAGTGCATGTCATTTCTTTATTTCTTCTTCTTATTATTATTATTATTATTATTATTATTAAGTACAAAGAGTAAGAATACATTTATGCAATCTGTTATTACAAAGAGAAGATTATATACAAACACAATTAATTTCTGGAAATATTAAGACATGTCAAGCAAACAAAATCTAATACAACTGCAATTAATTCCTACTTTACAGTGATAATGTTCAGCGTTTTTAAAAACTCTTCAGAGCTGTTGATTCAACTGAGTGCATATTCTGAATTCACGTGCTAAACACATATGTGTTTCTAATGGTGGGGAAACTCTATTTCTCCAGATAAAAAGTATTTAACTGGGTTAATATGTTAAGACCATTTGAGTAAATAACTGTATCAACACACACAGTGTATCAGGTATAGGTTTGTTCTGGCGTGTGCTCTTATGGTCCATTGCGGTACCTGCTGAGCAGATATTAAATGACCCAAGGCTCTTTCACACAAACATTAATATTTGGTCAACCCCGCCAAGTTGATTGTGGTACCAACATTTATGCTGCCCACAGCAACAGTCTGAGCAGCAGGCAAAAATAGTGAACTCACACACTGAAATCCACACTGTCACTTAGGATGAAAAAAACACCAACATAGAGCATTGAGGGCAATCAGTGGGAGCCCGGCAGAGGGAGAGATGGAAGTGGAAACTGCCCAAATACAAGATCAATATCTGCAGTGAAAAGAAGCACAAAATAGCGGAAACTCACAGGGCTGCATGTTACACCCTTAAACAGATGGGAAGGCCACTCAGCTTGAGTTTTATTTTTCATTTTAAAAAGTTAAATGCAGGGGGGGGGGGAGCCAGACGCACCCTTGATGTTCCATAACAAGGGAGAGGCTGACGATTACATATTTTTTCCTTGTTTTTTGCTTTACTGTGCTGTCTCTACACAGTCCTCACCACTGACTTACTGATCACCTCAAGCAAGAGCCCCACTAGGAAAAGCTGTCAGACTCTCATAACGCTTTTAACATTTCTACTCTGGCAGATTATAGAGGTGAGGTTCACAGCTATATTTAGCCACAGACAGCCTAGTACAAAAACACTTTTAGAAACAAGTTGAATATAATAAAATAGATTAAACTCTCACACTATGTTGTTGCAACTAGAGTACAGTTGCAAATAACAATCACTGACAACTGAAGTAAAATGAACTCACTTCCTAAACTTCCTACTATACACAATGGCCGTGGGCAGGCCGGACAACAAAGTCCTCATTCCCAACTATAAACTAGAAGAGAAAATATGTTCATCTTGTTGGAGTAAACTCTATGATGCACACATGCACTGCTCATTGACTACAACTTCATCATAAGAATAATGATGCTGAACCTGAGACACTTCGAAAGGAATTTGGGACAGATAAGATTAGTTGCAGAGGATGAAAAAAACCCAGGATTTTACTTTATTTAATCTGTTCAATGTTAATAGTCACCTTATAGCAGTGGACATCAAGTGTTAACAAACTGGCCAATCAGTGCTGACAACTTTATAGGGATTTGTTGTTGCTGAGGTTTTCAGTTTTTACAACACATGGTTTCTTTTGCTATCTTGAGCACTTTAGCTGTATTAGTGGACACGTATGAAGGCAGGCTGAGCTGTAGTCTAACTAGGAGGTTGCTGCTCTATACTCTCCTCTCTGTGAGAGAAACAGCCACCCTGTAACACTGACACGGTTTTCAAAAATGCAACCGCCTGTAGCGCTAACCAGCCTGCTGCCAGCCACATTTGCAGGTAGGACAGGAAGGAGGCATAAAATGAAGGAAAGACAGTGTGACAGAAAGAAAGGAAAAGCAAGAAGCAAGACCGGACTGCATGGTATTTTCTGCACATTCTATGGCTCAAGCCCAAAAAATTGGAATTCTTACAGTCAAGGGAGGAGGAGACTTTTTTGGAGCAAATACTGTAGTCTAGTCTCCAGCTTTTTAAGAACAGTCAGCCATGGTACTAACCCTGACCAGGAATGTAAGTTGCCTTCAATGGTACCTTTGACGCCCTTTGATAACTCATCTAGACGAATAAATTTAAAAAAGTCAAGCAGCTAGGAAAAGTCAAGTCAGTCATGTTTCAAATGCTTGGTTCCATAACTTTGGTATTTGTCCTGCATCCAGCAATTTAAAATTAGCTTGAACCCATAACGGTCTGTCATCTGATAAACAAAAGGTAATCTGCAAGGTTGTGTGGATTTAATTAAGCATGCAAATAAAGCATCTTAGAGATCTTTGTCAGTGTCTTGTGACAAAGATCAGTATTGAATACACTGCAAAATATTTACAGTACATATTTTGCTATTTCCCAAAGTTTCACATCTTTCATGATGACAGCAAAAATCTAACTCAACACAAAGAGATCGGATGCATGTAGGCCAGATACATCTGCCCTACGAAAACAAAGCCTCCACACAGTAGAAGAGGAGAGGGTCTGACATCGGTTAACACTCTGCAGCACCATTAGATTGTGAAATACCTACTCGTCTAATCTATACCCTTCAGACGACATAAATGGAGTCAAAACAGGACCCCAACCCTAGTGTGTTTCCAATGAGATTACACAAAGCGTCCAATGTGACCGACATTCAGTGATGTGCATCCTCTGTCCCTGTCTCTATAGCCTCCGTGCGGTTCCAGGAGGATGCAACTAATAAAAGAAAACGCGTCCGTAACAGATCATAGCAGCATAGAGAGCAAATGTGGCCGGTGTTTTCACAGAGACAGCAAAGTAGCGTGGTTGTGTCGCTTTTACAAAGGCGGAGCAGGGCAGGCTGGTCATGCTGCTGCTACTGACAATAGTAACTAGCCATCAGTTAGCCAACAGGGAGTCTGTTCAGCCGTTACAAGAGTAACAAGGCTGCGGAGCTTGTTTATTGTAACGTACAGACCAGTTTAAACCAACGTGTTGTGTTTTTAACGGGAAAGGATTCTAAAAATGGAGATAATTTTGTTCCATCAGTGACAACCTCACATTGACATCAATAGATGGGCTACAAAAAAACCTGAAAACCGACTCTTTCTATTTTTTGTCTAGCGTAAACTTCACGTGAGTAACGGTCGACTAGTTAGCTAGCATTAAGATAGGACGCGATCATAAATAATAGTCCACTTCTCACTTACCCTTTTCCTTTCTGGTGTGTGTTGCCGTTGAAGATGTGTGTGTGTCTCTGTGTGTGTGTTGTGTGTGTGTGTGTGTGTGGAGCCCAGCCCTGCCGTCGCTGCGGTTCAGTCTGCCTCTGTGCGTCGGCCTTTTCTCCCTCCGTTGCTCAGCAATAAGCTGCTCCCTACAAGCGGCGAGCAGCCCGACGTCGTGAAACACGCGTCGATGCGTCATGATACATACAGTGACTTCCGGTTACTACTTTCAAAATAAAATCACAGCCATTTACTTATTTACTATGTTTCTGTTTTTAATTTCATTTAATTTCCTGATGCTCAATATAAAACTTCTGTCCCAATTGTGACCAATGACAATTTACTTCTTCTCCTTCTTCTTTCGGTTGCTCCTGTTAAGGGTCGCCACAGCAGATAATCTGCCTCAATCTCATACTATCCCTAGCATCCTGCTTTGTCACACCAATCGTCTGCATGTCCTCTTTCAGTACATCCATGAACGTCCTCTGAGGTCTTCCTCTTTAACTCCTACATGGCAACTCCAAGCTCAACATGTTTTGTCCAATATGTTCCCTATCTCTCCAAACCATCTGAAAATCTTAACATCTGCTGTCTCCAGCTCGGCCTCCTGTCTCCTGTATTTTGTTAGTGCCACATCTCCAAACCATACATCATAGCAGGTCTCACTACAGCTTTGTAACTCTTCCCTTTCACTCACTGTAAATTTTATATATATATATTTTTTTTTATATATATATTATATTTACAATGAAATTATTAAAAGCAGGAGCTAGTTCCAGCACAACTAAAATGTTAAACATAAGGTTAAGTATAAACTATTTTATTTTATTAATGGACAAATTAAACCAAATTGTCCTGCTGTATGTAAGAAAAAGATGAAAATAAATCATAATGACATTTGTTTTTGTTTTGATTTTTATTCCAAGTTATTATATTTAACAAGGACCATGTCAAATTTAGGCTTTGGTATGTGAACCACATTTTTGGTGCCTGTCTGCAGATTTTAGATATCAGTACTTGTGTTTTTTAACACAAAAAAACATGAAATGCAAAAACTAATTGATTTTAAAGCATTAAACTGTTTGGTTCTGTAGAAAATAAATATAAATGATTTTGTGTCACCTAAAATGTCTTTGTTACAATAAATTTGCAAGTGTTTTTATAACCTTTGTAATTCATATAAACTTAGTTTGACAAAGAGAAATATGTTGTAAGTGTGAATCAGGGAAATAGCAAAATACATGTATATATTTTCACTGAATAGGCTTCAAGAAATTAAGCTAATGTATTCTTTAAGATTTTAAATAACATTCACATTAACTGGGCTATCATATATTTCCTAATGTTATGATAAATTGTCCATATTGAAATGCATCCTATTGGACAGATTATGACAGTGCAAAACAGAAAAGAAACACAGACGGCAAAGTACAGCTGACATCTTTGTGTGCACAGATTGGCTCAGGGGATTATATGTGCTTATTATTTCGCTTTAATGGAAAAAAGTCAGCCTTTTAATTTTTAGATAGCCTTTCGCATTTTCCGGTGTTCTGGGTCTGACTTCACACAGCTCATCGTCTGCAGCGCCTGCGTCTACACTTCCAACCATGGATGCTTCCAACTCGACCAGAAGCCCTGAGCCAGAACCGGGCGGGCGGGTTTCCTGGACTCACTGGTCACGTTCCAGGATCTTTTTGTTGATGTATCATCAGCTGAGCTGCGCAGCTGGCAGTATGTAGTTTGAAGCTGAAAATGAAAATGAAGGTGGTTCGTCCTGTATGATGCGCGACCGCAATGACCAAGGAGACCAAGCAACTATAAAAACATGCAAATAAAATGTTGCAGTACTAGTACATAACAACATCGCCGACTTGATTTTATGAATCAAACGTGCATCACATTTTTCTTTTATTATTTCTAACATCTGAAAATAGTTAGTGCATTTAGAGATTGTTGATACTCCCAGGTCAAATGTTTGTTTACAATGGTTATCTACTGCACAGCTGAGAATGATTATGTTCAGCATTATGAGACGTTTATAAACTTCTTATAATGCTGAATACGATTAACTGTAAATGTGTCAGCATGTTAAAACACAACTTTAAATATACATTTACACCAAAATAATAATAAGCCTAAAACGTGAGTTAATTTCATTCGCTAAAAAAATTCAAAATTGAAAACAGTACACTGCTGTTTTGCCTGGGACAATGACGCAATGACGTTCCCTCCCTGTCCTTAGCGTAGCACTCGATTTGTTTCTGTGGAAGTGCCGCTTGGAAAGGCGGAGCGGTTGTTTCGTGTTTATTTTCGAACCTGACTTATGACAGTTTACATTTTTGGCAATTTTAGCTACAAGGCTGGTTTTACTGAGGTTGCTTTTCAAGTCTTCCTGAAAGCTCTTAAACTTTATTCGAGATATGTCACCATAATATCAAGTTAATAATTTATCTTCAGGATGTTTAACAGCATAACTGGCCCGAAGAAGCAGATTTGTATTTAGAATTACACGTTTTAAATTCTCAAACGTATAATAATAAGTAGCATAGAAGTATTTAACTTTTTGTTGTTCTTACGTTTTGTTTTCTCGACAATAATTTCAAGCCGGCAGACGGGGTGATACAAAGCGAACCATCCTGTCCGTTGGATGGGGCGTCAGCAGTTGGAGCAGGAATGTGCTTCTTCTCACGCCGATGCTAGCGAATGGACGGACAACATGGAGGATCCGCGGGACGTTCAAACTTCTAAACGAAACGGGAGCTCCACGTCGTTGTTATCACCCGGTTCCGCGGTGACAATGGAGATTAAGCGGAAGAAAATACGACAGAGTGCTTTGTTCGTTCAAACAGAGGTATGGGCACAGATAAAACAGAGTGATGTGGTATGTTTTGTCGTCAATACTGGGTTATAATAACAGTTCGTTAACGTTAGACGCTAGACGGGGTCCAAAGTGCAACAGTACTAACGCAGACAAGCTAACGGTGGTTTTTAATACAATTAGCATTAACAGCACAACTGCAATAACTCTCTCTGTACTGAAATGACTTGTCAACAATGACTTGAATTTTCTAACGTCTGTCTCAAACATCCTCAAACAGCAGCTAAAGCTAGTCGGGCTATTAACTTTATCCAAAAGGGGAGTTGTCCTGTATTCATTTCCCTGAAACCAGAGCCCGTGCACTCAGTGCTTTGTTGAGTGTTGCTAAGCATCTCCAGAAATAATGCTTTTGTCTTTGCTCTAACGCCGCACGAACTAATCTCGTTTCAGACCAAAAGCATGAAACGGTGCCCAAGTCTTCTCAGTGACACTCTACAGATAGTCGAGGATATGAAATCGTTGTATATTGGCCAGACTTCTAAGAAGAAGTTACAGATACAGGTTTCAGTTTGTTACATGTAGTAAGATCACGTAGTTGGTGTCAATAATTTCCATCTAGCATTTATGTTAGTCATTAGAAAACCACCTGATTCATCATCCCACAACAGTTCAGCTCCTGAGTGTTTTTATTTTGATAAACTCTTCAGGTAATATTTCATGCAAAAATGTTCTTTCCAGTCTGTCAAGTATACATCATAATAAACAATCGCTTTGGGGTTTGGACTGTTGGGTTGTTGGATAAAACCACATTTGGAATCATCATGGATTGACTTTTTCACTGTTTTCTGATATTTTATAAACATAATAACTCGATTTATCAAGAAAATAATTTGCAAACAAATCAAGAATGAAGCTAAACGTTATTATTAATCATATTGACTCTTTAGTTACCTTTTTCTGGGGAAACCAACCCTGGTTTTAGAAGATTACATATTCTGTCATCTTATTCTGTCATTCGCAAGGAACTTTGAAAGCTTCAGCTCTGTTTATGCCAGAAAAACTGTGCCTACTTCAGCTTTTGCCATAAGCAGTCCAGATTTAGAGGCACACAAAGGAAAGTGTAATTTAAAGATGCAAGGAAGGTGCTGCTACCTCAAAATTGCTTTAGTCGTCGATTTCGCCAAGGTGATATACCACATTCAATGGCAACTTTACTCTAACTTCACTTTAGCAAAAGCAACATGTTTGCGCTCATTATTGCCATCTCATCTCCTCCTGTTATAGCAGATATGCTATATGATGAACTAACAATTTTAAATGTCATAGCACGTTTCCAGGTTTTGTTTCGACATGGATTAATGTGGGCATTTTGAAATGTTTCCTTTGTTTTGTCCATGAAGAACACTAACATACAAGACAAGCTTGACTTTGAGATGCGAATGCGGGAGGGGGCCTATAAGCTGCTGCTCGCCTGCAGTAAGAGAGAACAGGTTCTTAACACTTCCAAGAACCTGCACACCTGCAATGCCAGGATCAAGGCTTATCTCACTCAGCTGCAGAAAAAGAAAGAGCAGCAGGACATGAGGTAAGGAGTTGGGTCTTGCTGTGTTCTCTGTTGGGGGACATGTCTTGTAAAAGTTGCACAGTTTCAATCCCTGGTTTTTATTTTCACTACACAAAATATAAAGTTGTAGGTCAAATATTAATACATTATAAACCCAAAGTTCAACCAAGAAATGATGTTTGGGTAAAAAAAATTACATAGGGAGAATATGGATGGTCACTCTTAATAGTAAATTTAAATTTTTATTTTAGACTTTCAGATCCAGTTTTAGATGGCCGAGTACCTTGTAATGGAACAATTGCACTGTCTGGTAAGACTACTGTATTCCCTTTATGTATCGAGCATAAAATTAAAATTAATTATAGAGCATTTTAGAAAATAGTTTTACTTTTCTTCTCCTCTTTGCTGATGCAGGATTGCGCATTCCTTTGATATGGAAGGATTCAGACCACTTTAACGACAAAGGGAGTGAGTTTGTCCTAGTTTTGGTAACAATTATTCTTTATATTTAGCTTTATGGACACTTGCTCTATACTAACACATGCTTTACACGCTTATGTTTACTAGGCTCTCGTCGAGTTGCAGTCTTCTGTCTGATGCAGATTGGCTCACAGGTGTTTGACACAGAGATGGTGGTAGTGGATAGATCAGTCACTGACGTCTGCTTTGAAGGAGTCACCATGTTGTAAGTGTTTCTTGTACATGTCCAATATTTAGTTTTGTGAAGGCCTTTTTGTGTTTGCTGTACAGTGGGGGGAAATATCTGTATTGTGGAGTTGCTGGAAGTTTGTCCCTGTTTTTAAATATGAATAGCTTTTAGTTTCTAGTTATTTTTTAACCTTTACCAAACATTGATTATACTGCATGCACTTTAATGTTTATGCTCTAATTAAAACATCCATGTCTTCTCTGGCAGTAAAGAAACAGTTCCTCAGTTTGAGCTGAAGGTGGAGTTGTGGAGCTGTGCCCTGGAGGAAGAGCTCACAATGGTAAACACACCAAAGAAACTGGCCAAGAAGCTCCGCAACTCCTTTGGAAAAACTGCTGGGAAGAAGCTCTGCCCTCTGCTGAACACTCCAGACCCTGACACCTTCCTGCAGTACAACCCCATACCCTCGTATGTATTGTGTAATCCCATAAAACACTTTACAGACTCTTGGCTCGCTATTTTAGGTTTTTGTAGTTGGCAACTAACTTGATTATTGCTTGTTACTGGAACAAATGATGTAGCTGCAGGCTCCCACAACAGGTTGGTAAACAAATCACAGTAAGTACCGAAATAAGGGTTAAACCAGTATTTGTATGACATGTTTTTTATGCTAAAAAATTGACCTATTTTATTGAAAAGTATAGGCTTTTAAATGTTCCCACCTGTATTTTATTTGTCTCTGAGAGGAAACGCATACTTAACAGCATTTAGAGCATCAAATGACATTCTCAACTGAACATCTGTAAGTGATGCACACCACCTGTTCAGTGGGAGGAGAAACACCAGGATCATTAGGCCTTTGAATAAAGAAATGATTTACAAAAGGCAAAATACTGTAGGGTGTGTGCACATGTTGGGGGTTAGGGTGAGAGTCTTTGTATGTTGAAGCATCTAAATTATTATTTTACTGTTCGTGTTAGAGTTGAATATTAATCTTTTATGGTTAAGCCTTGGACACCAAGGAAAATGAATAAAGTTAGTGCTTGAAATAATGCTAAACTCTTTGTATGTGTTTGTGTGTATCTACCTGTACCAGTGGAGCCAAATACAGCCTGCTGGCGTACACTACGCTGTGTCTGCCTGAGGCTGAAGGCAGCTTTCAGTCTCACTCCCTCATTGTCCTCCAAAGTGGTAAGAAACAAAGGCACAGGAATGTAATATCAGGGGATATCAAAGGATTATAGTTTTCATCTCCTGATTCGACTCAGTACTGTGGTAACAATGTCATATTTTTACAACATTAAAACTGAAAGCTAAAATAAAATAAAATAACCTACAATTGAAGTTTAGCTCATTACTTTTCTTCCTTTGTGCGCTTAAATGGATGAGACATTTGGTGCTCAGGCAGGCTTTTATTAACCAGCTCTAATTTTAGGGGTAAAGTTTTAGTGTGAGTTTCCGCCACAGTGCATTAGTGTTGAATGAAATCACACATCATGAGTTTTATACATCAAGATTTTATTATTTAGCTTTTTCGCTTAACATACAATATGAAGTTATTCATTAAGACTAATGTATATGCTGTATATTTCAATATTTTATGTATTTTTACACCACTGTTGTTAAATCCCACAGCTGACAGGTCATCTTGGCTTCCACTTTATGGCAACCTCTGCTGCCGGTTGGTGGCCCAACCTGCCTGTATGACACAGAGCATGATGAGTGGCTACCTGAGCCAGAAGGTGCGTTGTCTGCTATTATCATTAGCAGTAGCCCCAAAGCTGCTCCCAGTGTTAAAATACTTCAGTTCTATTTTTTCTCTCTGGTAATTTCCAGCAAAGTGTGGAGGGGCTCAACCACTGCTGCAGGCTTTACTGTGTTTTGAGTGCTGGCTTTTTGTCCTGTTACTTCACCCCAGAAGAAATTGACGCTAAAGTGCCTCCCACTCTTAATGTACCCATCAATAAGGTAAAAGAAAAATACTTAAAAATGCCCAAATTTGTTGTTTTATTATAATACTAGAAGTTCATTTACTGAGATCCTGCTTGCATTATGGACATTTTTACTGCAGAATAAATTTTTTCTGCAACATCAAAAATGTACTTTTTAGTGTAATGTCTCTCATAGACCTCTCATGTAAACTGTGGAACTCATATTTTGAAATTATCTGTGGTGTTTTCTCAGGACACACGGATCCGTGTGACCGAGAAGGAGTCAGCTGGCCAGAAATCCAGGAATTTGTCTATTATCAACCCTTCACCAGAAGGACCTCAGACCATTGTTTTCACCACAGACACAAGGGAGGAGCTGGAGGATTGGATGGATGCCCTCCACCAGCACCTCTATGATCAGAGTGAGCTTTTTTTTAACATGAGGCACAAGGGCTTGTATATCAATCAAAAATATGGGTTTAACATAAAATACCTGGCATGTTCATGTGTTTCTAGAAGAAGTTTGTGTTTGCACCTCAGTCTGTACAGGAAAATCAGTTACACATATAGTATTTAGCTGAGCTCCTCTTGCCAAAAATAGTGTAACATTTTATCTGTCTCCTATACCTCTTCTTGTTTACGACTAGGCCAATGGCTGCATTGCTGCGACCAGCTAATGACGATCGAGGTGGCATCACCACGGAAACCATCACTCTTCCTCACCAAGCAGGCTGACTCTGTTTACAACGACCTCAGTGAGTAGAGTAATTGGAACAACTGGCTGAAATGAGTTAGATGGAGGTTGATAGTATGCTGACTGTTTGATGTTGAATGTTTTGCAGGATTTCATTTGTGACATATCTATTTTTAGAAGATATGATGAGTGCTTTTAACCACTTAATTCAAATAAATAAATTCCTTTTAACCATGAATAATAATCTTCATTTCAGGGGTGATGCATGAAAATGAAATCCTTTTAGATTCTAACTAGAAAAGTGGAATATGTGTTTATGTGTGCTTTGTTATATAATTTTATAACCTGTCAAGCACTGGGAAAAAAGCTGACATCTACCTAATCCACTTACTTTGCATACCATGTTTGACTTGCAGGTATAAATTCACCTGGCAAATTTGAGAGCATTACAGACATTATCCACAACAAGATAGAGGAGACAGATGGCCGCTTTCTTATTGGTCATGAAGAGGAGAAGGAGGTGCCTGATTGGTCCACTCTGTTTGATGGGTCTCATTCAGTGGCAGTGCAGAAGAGTGTTCTGTCCAAGAGCGAAACCTCCACTCCTTGTTCAAGCCCCAACCCCAACACCTGCTCTACATCCA
Source organism: Sandelia bainsii (assembly GCA_032362345.1). Classification (NCBI taxonomy): domain Eukaryota; kingdom Metazoa; phylum Chordata; class Actinopteri; order Anabantiformes; family Anabantidae; genus Sandelia; species Sandelia bainsii. The sequence continues at coordinate 3,206,144 of JAUMHL010000008.1, read as the reverse complement.
CCAGCAACAAGAAACGACGTGCACCGCTCCCTCCTTCTGACCGAGAGCCTTATGCACCATCCACTCACCCACCCAGACCTCCCCTACCTGCTCCTCTTCGTCCTCCTCCTCCTATCCCATACCAGGAGAAGGAGAACTCCGGCATTTGTACTTCACGCCCGGCCACAAGGTCCAAAACTGGCAGACCATCCCTGGATGCCAAGTTTTCTGCCATCATCCAGCAGCTCCAGCGTAATAGTGCTGGAGGAGCCAGTGCCCTCAGCCGGAAAAATGCTCCACTGGGTGTCCTCGATGTACAACCACAAGTCCAGCCTCAGCCCCCTCTCCAGCAGCTCGAGTACCTGAACCCCCACACCCAGACCTCTGAAACCACAGCTGAACATGGCTTTGTCAGACCGAGTCACAGTCCTGGTCCGGTTCCTGCACCAAGGAGCAAACTGAGGAAGTCTTTCAGGGAGAGGATGAACCGTAAAGCCTTGTGACTTTGCCCTTCTGTCATACCTAAATTTAATTATTTAATCTTACCTTACCACTAATGCAAATAACTCAGACAGTTGGAATTTTTCAACTAAGGTGGGTAACTGATAAAATTACGGTAGATATTGAAATATATTTGACTGTATCTCAGTAATGATATTGTGGGTATGATGTTTGTGTCCTTCAAGATTTAAAGGAATAGTTTTTGGAAATGTGCTTATCTGCTTTCTTGCCAAAAGGTAGATTAAATAATTTGTCTAATATTTTGAATGTACGCTAAATATGAAGATAACCTAATTACCAACTAGTAATTTTTACACTTTAGTTTTGTACAGATTAAACAAACAAGGCCTAAATTGTTTATTAGTGAAGTTTAGAGGCACATTTTCTTACCTTTGAGAGAGCCAGGCTAGATTTGCACCCCTGCTTTCAGTTTTGCATTCTGAGATAATCTCAACATCTCATCTTGGTGCCCTGGATTCATATTGAGTGGATCTTCCTTGAGCTTGGTGTCAATTTTCTGACCTAACTCTTAGAAAGAAAGCTGGTAAGCCTAGTTTCCAAAATGTCAATTGACAATTTTTTAACCTAAAAGATGGATGACGTGGTGTCTTGAAAACAGATAAGACCTTCACAGTGTCCATCATAACAACGCAAATCCCAGTTGACACCTTATATCACAATATCAATATTGTATTGATACAGCTCCAGCTCCTCTCTCCATTTATAAACTTTTTCATGTGCAGCTAACTCATAGGTTAAATTGAGAGCTATATGTTGGCTTGAGCACTGCCATCATAAATCCCACTAAAATGGAAACGTTTATTTCTCAGCTCCGCCACTGGAACATGGACTTAAGAAAGAGTGTTTGTAAAAGCACTCAAATTGGAATTGATCCATTGGCTGGCTGTGGAGGAGTCATTCCTATCGGAATTATTGACTTATTCCATTTACTGTGACAACTTTATGACCACTATAGCTGATTTTAAGGGAATGAGATTTTAGGAGCAATTGCAAGCACTAATGTGACTTCTCCATTTCATAGAGGTCTTAATAATAGAGTGACCTTAGTTTTCAGTGGCTACACTGTATGTCCAACATAATTTACCTCTGTAGCCCATAAATGCTGCGAACATAACTGGATGAGTCTTTTGTGTGGTTAAAATAATGAATGTAATGAATGATCTTGTGATTGTGTTTTGAAGATATCTAATACTGTTAGACACTAAATAATCAGTTAATGATCACATGTTGAAGATTTTTTTTCAAACAAAACATCTCTCTCTGAATCTCTCTTTCTGAAATTGACAGATGAATCTGTGTGGTGAAAGGTGCAATCAAATCTTTTGATCTCCCTCTTTAATGAAGACAGGAAGATGTAGATTTTGGGGAGGCGGATTACAGGAGGATATAGTTTAAGTCTTGAGAGAAGAGAATGGATTGTATTGAAGGTGATGCAGCTTGATGTTAGTGTTTAAATGTTTCTTATATGTGATGTGCATTACAGATTCTCTAGTCACTTTGACTACTGTATGCACCTTAAAAAAACAACTGAAAGGTCTAAGGTAAAACCTCATATTGTAGTGTTAGTTTACACACGTGTGGTTACACCTCAGGCTATGTGATTATAGCTAGAAACACCAATATTGTTTGTATTGCATGTCCTGCATCCTCCAGCAGCATCTCAGCCATTTTCAGTTAGACTAAGCATGCTAGGAATAAAGAACATTAAACGATGTCAGTGTTACTGACAATTACTGGCAACATTTGTTTATTATTTTGGAGAATTAACTATGAAGCTCATATGAAAACAGTTTTAATGAGTAGGAAGAGTTACTTCTGTGGAAAGTAAAGCCTGAGGGAGAGCAGGTGATCTAATGCATAAACAATGTACAGCTGCTTTATGATTTAACAAGGACTGAATATTCCATCTTTGATCAGAGCCAAACTAATGAGCCAAATTTATATTCGTTGTAGTTTAAAAATATAGTTGTCTTTATACTTGTCTTTTCATTTCTCTATTACCTGACAGCAATAATTTGTAGTTTTAGATGTTTAGTTATTTTATGTACTAAATGTTCTTTGTACTTAAATTCTTTCATGTCATCTCAATTTTAATTTCAGCACAACTTATTTAGACTTCAAGAGGCCCTGTTCTTATGTACTGTTAAATAGTAATATTTAATAGTACATAATTGTGTCCCTTGTGCCATATAATTTGTGTCTAGTGCAATGTAAAAAAATATTGTAGTTTTTTTTTTATTATTATTCAATTCCCCCCTCACTCTCTGTTCACTGTTGTCTTGGAAGCTAAGTGTTTTTTTGTTTTTTTTTATTGCTGATCTGCAATAAAATGGCCTACATTCTACCCTGGTGAGGCTGCTTTATTTTTGCTGAGCTTGGAAGTATTACTGAATATTTTTCATGGTAAAGGTTTACCAGGGGGTGGCAATAAAAGTCAAAGCATAGCTTTTATTGCAGCCCAACACATATCCCATAGAGATACATGCATTGGCACATTTTTTTACTGCAGCAAATACTGCAGAGGCTCCTCTGGCTTGGAGCCCAGAAGTAGCCTGTTGTGAAGATTAAGGCGGATGGAATCTCATAGCCAGATAATGGTATTACAATAATAAAACCCCATTCACACTGCATTTACTCAGGAAAGAAGAACATTACATTTGCGTTAGTACACTGGCATTAAATATCAGTTCATTCAGTCCTGGCTATTTATGTGCAGTTCAGTTAAAAACACAACGGAGAAAACGTGTATAGATAGTAAAATATTTTAATTAAATATACAGGAGGTCATATCATACAAAATGTCTTTATTTTTTGTCTTGCTCGCCAGCTGGATGATTGGTAAACAGATGGCTACTGTATCAAAAACACTTTCAGGATGCGCATTAATGGAAACAACATGGAAAAAAAAGTGGAATGACAACAAATAAAAAGAGTATCCTAATTCTCAAATTGTAGTGTTTAACTCTAATATGATCATGGTGACCTTGAAACAGAGCAAACAAGAACACAACTAGATTGTGTAACCGACTTTTATACTGCTTTTTATACTATTTACAGATTATAACAGTTTATATGATAACAACCACGCTGTACTATCTACAGTGCTATTTACATAGAAAATAAGACGAGAGAGGGGTTGTCATGAATTGATCCCATATGAATGTTCTGTACAGGAGCACTAATGCCAGTTTTACCTACACACAGCAGTGTACAGTACTTAATCAAAAATGAATGTCTTGATCTAAGTATTCAGTAAAACTCTACACATAGACATTTACAGCTTTTTTTCTTCTTTTGGAACACCAGACATGTTCACTGTGTATTTCGACTATCCTGGATTGCAATTATAGTGGCCGTAAAAGCCAGAGCAGGGTTTTTTTTGTCTTTCTACCTCAGGCTATGGAGCATGGTAGGCATACTTTATGGAGTCTGGTACATTTTCATTGCTGTTAGAAAACACATAGAGCACACATGTCCTGCAGATGACAGACACCAGGCTTGTGTTAGTATCAGCAATATCAGTAAATCTCTTCAGGGTCTTCTATAATTGACAACCTGACACTTAAGCACAGTTAAGCACAAATACTGACCATTAGGTGAATGCATATTTGCAAACTTTAAATTTTGTGCCTTGCCAAGTTAGTCAAGTCTGGTGTCTGATCACCAAGTGTGCTATATAGTTTCTTTATGAATGTATGTGTGCTGCATTTCAGACAAGAGTGACAGTAATATTGATATTCCTACCCTGCTACAGAGGATGAACCTTAACAACTGTAGTGCTAACTCTAATCCAAGACTGTGAAAGGCACAGATATTTGCGAAGCAATAATATCTTAAGTGACAACATTCCTATCAAATCATACAATAAGTCTTTTCAGCGTGTTGAATAAAAGAGTCTGTTCACCAAAAAAAGAGCTTTTCAAGTCAAGAACAAAAAGATGAAATGCTGATTTCTTGTGGTGAGCATTCCACAGCAGACGGCTGCTTCATTATGCTGGTCCTACAGACAAAAACAAACTGCTACAGTCTACTCATCACAAGGGATTTTGGGGTCAAATTACTTTCAATTTAGAAAGTAAAAATTAAAACGGCTTTTCATTAACTCTTAACAAAAAACATTCATTATTTGTCAACAGATCAAACATGACAACTGCTTATGTTGCATCTGAACTGAAATACATAACGAATACAACCTGAACTGAGTAAAAAGTGAGTCTACAGTACATCTGTCATACACAGCACCTCTGAATGTTATGATGAAACTATTTCATGTTATGCAGCACCACAGCAAGTGTTAATGTCGATTCCATGGAGTCCAGGTGGATTTACTGTGGCACAAACAGGCAACCGCTTTCAGCGTGGAGACATGTAAACATATACAACACCACTGCTGCTACCTAAAGTGTAATAATGCGGTAAAGAGCTGTTCAGCATTTTGCGATTGTGAACACAACTCAGTTATATAAAGAATTAAATTTATGTTGTCATGTTACTTGTAGTGTTTCTAAAGCAACAAAGTTTAGCCCTCAGATGCAGTAAACAAATGGCTTTTCTCTGTTGCCCTCCACTTTTCACACATCCAGACCACCATGACTCATGGTGATTGAAAGCAACAAATCGATTTGTGAGCACATACACATGAGCATTGTGCAAATAAGGATACAACAACATAAAAGATACAGTAAGTGGTGATAAAAAATAAAAGAACAGTGCAAAGTATATAAACAAATGCATACACAAATAAAAAAGAAAATGGAATTTTCAGTCTGCTTGACTGATGAGTTTATCAGTCTGTAATCAGCCAAAGTGTTTTCCTTCGACTGAGTCACAATCCCAGAGCAATGACAGACAAAAAGAAGCTGATAAAGTCTGAGGGTGAAGAAGGAGAGGAAGAAATAAATCAGCCTCTTTCCCTCACAGTCTAGTGCTGGGGTGTACCGAGGATAACTGAGGTGGTGGGAGTGTGGAGAGAGGGTACAGGTGGTGCAACAGGTCCCCATACAGTGCTGCCCCACCTGGATGCCTGTAGAAGTGGTGTGGGCTGGAGGCCAGGAGCTGCCTGTGGAGCATCATAGAGTGGAAGGCTAGCGGGGGCACGAGGGGAGACACTGCTGACTGGCTCTTTAGGTACTGCAGACCTGGGTGCTGCTGGAGCCCATCCTGGGCTACTGGTGTCACCAGGGTGCCAGGCGGGTACATGCCAGGGTAGAGATGTGCGGCATGGGGTGGGGGGAAGGTGGTTGTAGGGTGGCCCTCAGGGAGATGGTTGTTGAGGTGAATGGCATGGGCTGGCTCAGCTGGTTTCAGCTCCTCTGGGTCGCTGCGCCGGATTGAGCCTGCAGGGTGGATTGGCGTCACCACACGGACTTTCCTTTCTGGGACATCCTCATTATCAGGCTCCACCAGGCTCCGCTTACTGGGTCGAATGGGGCAGCTAAGGGGTGAATCACTTGAAGCTTTGGGGCTGGGAAATGACTGCAATGACTCTACAGAGCTCTGTTTTGGGGGAGAGATGGTCATGGGAGGGACCCTGCACGCCTTAGGGTGAGATTCCAAACCTTGGTGCATGATGGGATATGGGAGACTGCAGAAGGAGGGCTTGGAGAAGGAGGACACCCTTTGAGAGAGAGGTTTAGAAATTGTGAAGTCTCTGGGCTCATCTTCTGCCTCTCTGCTCTCTCCATTCGTTTGAGTCCTGTCACTGTAGTGAGACCTGTAGGCCAAGCCCTCTTGTTCCAAGCCACTGCAGACAAAGCTCTGGCTGCCTTCACGTTCCCTGGTGTACTTCTCACTTCGCTCGCCATTGGCAAATCCTGCTAACCTCTCCTGGCTCAGACAGTTCTCAGTTTGCCTGTACAGGTTATGGAGGTGAGGAGAAGAGTAGCAGTCACCTGAATAGCTGCGCGACTGAGCACCTGGCCCTTGAAGTAGTTTTTCCCCAGCGTTTTCCACACTGTCTGGGGCATGGGTTCGGGGGAGATAGGGCTGCCACGGTGGATTGACTTGAGGCTGGAGGTGATGGCTTGTCCGACAGCTGTAAGTGTCTGAAAGCTCCCCGGCAGTGCTCCTCTCTGATGAGCTACTGTTGGCTTGTTGGTGAGGCTTGCTGCTCTGCGCATGCTGGATGACTGATGGCCTGAATACGGGTGCTACCTCATGGATGTTGTCTGAACCATGTCTCTGTCCTTCCACCTCTTCCTCACCCTTTCTCTTCTCCTTCTGCTGCTCAACCACTGATATAATAGAGAGAGACGATGCTGCTGGAGGTGGTGGAGACTGAAGAGAATTTGTAGTAAAGGAGAAAGGGTTGGACTCACACACTTGAGAAAGGAGCTTCTTTTTGGCCAAAGGCGACATGACCCCCTGGCTGGCTTTGCAGTAGGCAGCTGTCTGTGCGGGGCCTTGGGAAGACTCCTTCTTTATGACCACATAGTCTTCTTTCTCTGGGAAGGAATCTGTGCTCAAGTCTATACACTGTGTGTCTGCCTGCTTACACATTGGTAACACCTTCCCCACTCTCCCACCATGAGTTTCTGTGGAGTCTTTGACTCTGGAGGAGGGCTCGGGCAGAGCAACATGTCCAGCAGGTTTGTTCTGATCCCAACGTTGAGGCAGGTAGGGGATTTTAGGAATGAAATGTCCTTCAGATTGCTGTTCACATGAGAGTTTTACTTGGAGGGCCTCACTCATTTGCCTCCATTCAGGCTGAGGACTGGGCCCTGCGTGGAGGGGTGGACCAGCATGTGAGGCTCTGTAGTCTGGCTCTTTGGGGCAGAATGAAGATGGCTGCTCCACTGCCAAGGACTCCTCTTTCTTTAGGGTAAGATGTAATTCTTCCTCCTCTATTACAATGGGTTCATTTCCCAGAGACATCTCCTGTTGTATGGCTGTGGACAGCTCATGATTCTCCTCTGTCCCGTTGGAGTCCTGCATGTAGAAGAAAGGTTTTCACAGTTGTTTCTCTAAAGAAAATATATTTTCTTACAATGTGGTCATTCAAAATTCAAAGTGAAACATTGTTGAGAAAAAAACAATTATTATTATTAAAAACAAATATTAAAATTAAATTGAATTTGGAGTGAGAAAGAATACTAATGAGGCAGTAGTTACATACCTGTGATTGTTCTTGGCTTTTCCCTGTTTCCCCTCTGTCCTTTTTACTTCCCACTTTGAGATTGCTGCCTTTCAGCTTTTTGGCCCCCACTCCTTTGGAACTGGCTCCTGAGGCCTTCTCCTGGCCGCCCTCCTGCTTCCTGGGTTTGGCCAAGGGTAGGGGTTTGTCCTGCTCACCTTTAATGTGCCTCTCATAAGGAAGGAGGAGCCTGAGGAAGAATGACGACAAAGGAATGCACATAAGTTTGTGGTTTGATTATCTTACGTCATGTCATAATTGTGGGACACAATTTATAACATACTGTATGTTTTGGTTCACCACATACGTAAATACATAGGCTGAAATTTTTATAGCCAAACAACAATTTTAGATACATCTGAACATCCAAACATGGGTTAGGTGAACCTTTTTTTTTGTGAAAATTAAAGAACAGTAAACCACATAAGTATTGTGTTTCGTAATACCAAAAACAAAATGAGCTGCAGCTTTGCCACAGGCATGCAGTGTATCAAACATGGAGCTTTAAATCCTCCTTGGTTTAATACCTGGCAAGCATTAACAATCCTATTGTAGTTAAACTAGGTTAGGGGAAATCCAGGTTCAGATGGGTGCCAGAGTACGCGTGTGTGGGTGTGTATGTGTATGACACAAAGAGAACATATGAATGACCAGTTATCTCCTGCTCAGACAGATCACATTTGGTATTAGATGGGTTGGGATTGAAAAGGAGGAAAATGTCTGTAGCTTAAAATAAACTTTAAAAAAAAAAGCACATAACATCTAATTTAATATACCAACAGAAATAATCACAAGCCCTTGAAGTGGTTACAGTAATAAAATATCTCAGCTGGTAACAGTACGCTTCAGTTTTTAACACACTGTCCAGTTGACGTGATTAAATGCTGGATGGCTGCATATGCTCCAGTTTAATTAAGTCCATACTAAGTGACAGGGAACATTCTGTAGAAAAAAACCTTCAGCTATTTTTGTTATTTCTCTGCTGAATACTTCCCAAGTCAATTTTCTGTATCTGATGTCATAACTAATGGGAACATTAAGATCTGGATAACTTAACAATACCCATGTGTAAAATAATGACACGAAGAACCCAGCAAGGGAAACTTTTAGACTTTTATTGCTCAGAAAAGAAAATGGAAATTGGCACTAGACCAGATATAAGAAATGTTGGAGAAGAGAAGACCGAGACAACTGAAAAACTACAACACTCAAAAACTTCAATAAGCTTTTCTGAAAATCTCTCTAGCTCCTCTGCTCTGTCAGGTTTTTTACAATAACAATCCATAAAAGCCAGACAGAAACATGACTTTCTCAGTCACAAGAAAAAAAGGTCTTCTCGTGTAACGACAAGAGATGGTTGCACTATTCCTTTTAAGGGACATGGCGGTAAAACAAACAATGAATCAAGAGCTGTTTCGCCTCCTCTTCAAAAAGAAAGAAAAAAAAAAGCCTCAGAGAGTTCAAGAGGCTCTGTGGGATTTTTTGTTATTTTTCCTCTGAACAAAAGTGCTGGCAGGGAAAGCGGTGAAACTACATTTCATACAGCTGGTCTGGCACCAGGCCCCAGGCCAAGAAAGGAAATGTACTATTAAATGTGACTTATTGGAAAGACGGCGAGCAAAAGGGTTGTGAAAGAGAAGAGGGGAGGGAAAGAGAGCAAAAGGGAAAAGAAACAGAGAGAGAGAGGAGTGAAATAGGGGATAATTACATGTTAATAAAGAGCAAACATGATTCTGAATGAAGGAACAAAGAATCCTAGAAAACAGATAAAACATGCGGTCTTAAACTTTAAAATAGACAAATAGGGAAGTGAGTCTCTAGGGTTCTATATTTAGGATATCGGAATAATTAAGCATTTTTACACAGAAAAGGTAGGTAGGTTATAAAACCATTATGAAACTGTTTACATAACTTCTTCAGGCTGATAAATTCCACGTGTGTAAATGTAAGGCCAGAAAAGTGGCATATACCACACTGATATATAAACACATTATTACAGTGTGCACTTCTGACTGTCACAGTAATCTGTGGGAAAGAGATGGCTGACTTGGCCTGGGTCAACTTTATGGAATGTCAATATGGAGTGGGGGGTGGGTTGAGGCCCAGATAATGTAAGAACTGAGACCGGGAAATTACAGGAGTCTTAAATTGTTCCAAATGGAAAGGCTAAGATGCAGTGTTAGTCAGGAAACCCAAAATCAGTCTCAGGAAGTTCCCCACATTGTTTGGAATTATTTGCTTTGTTAATAAATACAAGATGACTTACCAAAATGGTAGCTTATTAACTAGTGTGATACAGTTTTGTGTAAATTTCCACAAATAGCTGAACAAGCAAACAAGGTTCAGACTATGGGGTACTCACTCCTTCTGTCATTTATAACTCTGTAGTTAAAAAAATAAAATCATAGTAGAGCCCTCAGTTTGAAAGATTTAAATAATTTCAAGCAGTGTATATATAACTTAGTCATGATCATGTAATATAGTTCTCATAACACAATACCATTAATATAAGTAGCAATTTCCTCCAAGGAGGGGTTGAGCTTGGCAGCCTGTGTAAATTGAGAGAAAGCCAGGTGTAGTTTATAATCTGTACCTCTAGGGGGCGTGCGATGCTCTCAGAGATTCCCAGAAGGAATTTCATTAAGGCAGGAGAGGCAACATTTTTATGAGGTCAATAAATACTTAACTTCCTCTCATGCCAATTTATCACCCAGCCTTTGTTTAAGCAGCCGTTGTTGTTGATAACAAGCAACTGAAATATGCAGTAAGGAGATTAAATGTTAAATAGAGGAGATAGAATGTGTGTCATGTAATAAGCTAAAAATATTGCTTCATAATCATATAATGCATTATATCTGACTGATCTTAGAATCAAGACCAATAACAGTGTAATAAATCAAACCACAACTGTCAACAAAGTGTGTCTGTGCCTTTGAAATAATGGATTGCACACAAAGCACCGCACCCCAAAAAAGACAACTTGGCAAAAACAAGGTGACTTTACCAGCAATGTGCTGCTCTCATCTGAGTTTTGTGTTACAGGAACCAGGAGTGTGCTCAAATCCAAGAAATGCCTAAGTCACCAAATAAGTGGAAAAAGCCTGCAGGCTGTTCCATTTCAACAATTTCCCTCCCATTTGTGCTGAAATTAATTTTAGCTGGTGTTAAGATCACAAGCTGCTTCGTGCATTAAAAAAAAATAAAATAAACAATTTAAAACGCTGGTGGACAAGCCCCAGGGGCTGTAGAAAGATTCTGGGAAAAGAAAATAACTTACTTTTAAAAGCCAGTGAAGAAAACAGAATACAATACAAAGGATAAAATCAAATCTTTATCACGTCTAAATTAAATGATTAAGCATTATCACAGCATAAGAAAACAACTGCTGCAGAGGAAAGAGAGAATGAAAAAGAAAGAGACACATGATGCCAGAAGAGGGATAAACAGACATTGTAGCTGGTCCCTCTGCTTTGGATTCATGCCTCAAAGCCCCTCTTTTGTTTCGAAGCCAAACCACTTGAGGTGACCCTCATTCATGCAGTTAAAACAGGAGGGCAGTGCAGGAATGTATGAAAAACTTAAGTCCTTTGTCAAGTCTGAAAATACCAGATTTAAAATGACCTCTACTGTTCCCCCAGGGTTTGCTCTCATTAGCTGCTGCCGCTACTGCAGCAGCAGCTCGCAGTAAATGTTCGCCATAGCAGGTGTGAGCCAAGAGTGCTAAGTGTTTAAAATAAATGTGTACTATTCTGCATAAAGGAACAATCAAGTCTTTCAGTCACTTAAGTATTAATAACTAAAAATATACAGCATGTGTCCCCTCTTGCTGCCTAAAGTGGACTGAAATCCCTGCAAGAATGTCATTAATTTAATTTGCTACACTGAACTAGTTATTAATCTCAGTAGACTTGAATAGATTCTCATTCAGTCGATTGCCTGTCACATGTCAGTGCAGTAATTTGTGATTTCTCATTGCCACTGGGGAAAGAAAACCTCAGACCTTCTGATTAAATTCCACGCATAAAGAAATGATCCAATATTGTGATTTGTTAGATTGCTGCAAAAGAGGTTTTTATCACTGAAAGCTCAATGAAGCATTTTGTCTTGGGGAAACCATCTAGCTCTCAAAGGTTAAAATAGCTGCCTGCTATTTCAGTGTAAAGAACATGCAGCTATTTGGCTGCATTCCCACTGAAGTTGAAGTCCAGATTCAGTACAAGAGTCATGGATATACAAAGAATTTGGCTGTGCTTTTGATGCAGACAACATGTTGAGACATTGTTTATAGAGTTAAGGAATGCAGACAATATACAGTGATGTTCTCATATTGCAACTTCCCCCCTCTGCCTCTCTCTCTCCTACTTTATTTCTTCATGTTGTTTATGTTTATGCTGAATAATTTTAACCTGTTCATTAAAATCTATCATTTCTTCTTTCTCCCTCCTTTTTTTTTTTTTTTTTTTTTTTTACAGTTGTGAATAATAATCAGGCAGGACATTTAGGTAATATTTCATCCCCACCACCTCTTATTGTAATCCAATGATATCCTCTGCTTCATGACAACAGACCAGAATAACTGAAATCTGTGTCTGAGCTACGGTATTAGACAAGGTAAGCCAAAGTGCGATGCGCCACATTTGATGTATCTGCAATACATCAAGGACAATGCAGAGAGATGCTGACGAGTGCAGCAAACAATCTCCTGTGCCTTTTCTTGTCCCCAAATCTGTACTGCATCCTATTATAATTCTCAGTGTGAGGACTGGCTCAAGGCTTCCTAATAATTATGAGCAACAAATGTATTTTTATATCTGGAGACCAGTGTTTGTGAATTCAGAGGAGCATAGATACCAGAAGGCATGAATAAAGGCTGAATCAATAAAACATCTAGTCGACTAAAATTGGAACAGGCGTGCATCTCTCTTAAAAGAAACACATATCTACATGATCTGAGCTGAAGAATTTCACAGGCCTCAGACTGTGTGTACAGTACATCTGGCAAACATCTAATACTTTTATGATGAAATTATTTAATCCAAAACCTCTCATCTGCACTCTCTGCTAGTGGCCAAAACCTCAGAGTTTTTAAATAGCAAATTATTCTAAATTGCTTCTCTGTTGCCATGGATACCCCCCTCGAAAAACCCCCTCCCACCCCAATACCAACCCCGTTGTGCAATTACATTAGAGTGCCAAGGCATGGTGAGGTATTAAAAATCTGTAACAGGCAGAAATGAACAGATAGTGAAATGTGATGTTTCTGTAACAAGAGATCACGTTGGAAACCAGGAAGATTAAATATGTAGGAGCTGTTAAAAGGCGCTGACCTGTATAATGAAAGAAACAGCATGAAGTGCAAGGCAGGGAGTGGGAGAGAGGGAGAGAAGAGGGGGGCACGGAGAAAATGGCACAGCACAGAAGCAAAAGGCAGTCTATTTCAAGGTTATTGATGCCATCTTTTTCATGACCTCATTTTTAATTCAGAGCACTGGGCCCTGACAGCTAATCTCGGGAAACGGTTTAAATAAATATCATTAAAGCTTCCCCGTAGCGGCAGCGGCAGACCTTGGCTTGGACATTTCTACATTGATTTTTCCCTGCGCACTAATGAACGGCGCTCTGTGACTAAAAAACAGTAACTTTGAAAATGACAATTAGCTGAGGTTATCTCCTGTTCAATTCCAGCTATGTAACTCCATTACTATCAGTGATTACTGCCTGCTCCTGGACAGCATAAACATAGTGATTATGCTCCTGGCTACATCTTTCACAATAACATCACCTAGGAAACCATTTCATATGATTTTACCATTAGGGCTGTAAAGGGCTAATGTGTATAATTTAAAATGAGAGCCTTCTTTCCTACTAGCTTGAGACTTTTTATTTCCTGCTCTACTCCACTTTGACCCGCTGAGACAAATAAGAAGTGATCCTTCTGAGACACGAGGAAAACATCAAGTGTTGTTCCACTTTGTACACTGTACATTCTTCCCTGTGAATTATATTTCTGTAGCACATTGACTAATGATTAAAGGTGGAAACAAAGATGCCTCTGGGGAGCAAACACACACTTCAGCGAGCCCACAAACAGCCTCATTCATCATGCGGAGAGAATGGTCATGTTTGCTGAGTTAATACAATGAGGCTAATTGCCCTCCAAGCAGCCCAAACACCAAGGCTCAGCTAAAATTATTCCCCTGAATAGAAACTTGCTCAGCTTCAGCTGATTCTCTCTCTCTCTCACACACACACACACATGCCCCATAAACCTCACCCCTCCCTCTTACACCTTCTCTTTCTCTGTCAGCCTGATATCCACTGCAGTGTGTGGATATTATTGCTTTGTATTGATTCAGCATTATTTTCTCTCAGCTGCTTCTCGGTGGCTGGAGAGGGAAAGGCCAGCGCAGCAGCAGTCACACCTCAATGCTTCCCACACGGTTGCGTCCTGCCCCGCCTGCCTCCCTACGACCATATTTTCACCTTATAAACTGATTAATATTATAACTTTTCATGTCTGGCTTCAAAGTAATTTCTAGGTAGAGACAGATCACCCAACAAGGATCAAAGACGTATTCTGACGGCAATAAAATTATTTGGCCAGCATCATCAAGTGTTGAAAGTCATGTCTATTATTAGTAAAAATAGTAACTTCACTGTGCAGAGGCTCCTCCTTTAAAAAAATTCCTTGTCTGAAGCAAAGAGGTAGTACTGAGAACATCGCATAAACACTGAAAGCACGCTCAGCTGAACATTTAGAGTCACATTGTCAACTTGTGTACAAATACAACACACTGAACAATACTCTCACACCTATGGTTTCACAAATTTCCTGGAAAAGCCACACCAGCTGCTACTGCCTGCGCTTGCAAATTTGCTTACAGCATGCAATCTTGACACAATACGAAGCTGCCCTGCTCCCTCATATGGTAGTGCTGGCATATTGTTGTATTTCTGACAGGTGTGCGTGTGTGTGTGTGCCTAAGCTGTGCTGATGCATGAACCTGTAGCAGCTGAAGGGATATGGAGAGGGTCATGAGCCCGGAGGAATGACCTGTTGGTGAGCGACTGGTTCTCTCTTGTTGGGAAGATCGCATTTGGCATTTGTTTAACCTTGGGAAAGTGGGCGAGTGTACCTGCTTGTGTGTGCATGAGTGTGCAGGCAGCCCTGCATAATACCCTCACAGCTCCCTCAGGATCATATCCATATGCTGGCTTTGCTTTGGTAATTCCATCTGAGTGATTATAATGTGTGCAAAATGCTGCAGTATCTGACTGAATGATTAGATGAATACATTAGACTGCTATTTTCATTTTATCTCGCAGCTTTGTGTGCTTGCAATGCAGATATTGCGGAAAGGCGGTTACTGTATATGTGTATCCATGTGGGTCAGTTAGTAATTCAAAACTTTGCTCTTGTTTTTAACTAATCAATTAATAAATCAGAAAATAGCTGAATCTCATCTCATAATATATTTATTTATAAAGAATGCATTTCTTAATACTATTAACACTGAATGCCACAACAGAGAGAAACAGAGATGACTGCTTTGCAAACTATCCTACTGTTACAAGCACTAGTCTTGACATACATGTATGTTTAAGTGCACCCACTTCCTCTGAATAAGATCAATATTTGTCTTGCATTGTTCTGATGTAAGAATAAAGGATTGTGAAATCATATTTGATGCAGCTGTGAGGGAGTTTACATGATGCAAACTGTTCCATGCATGTATGCATAACAATAATGTGTCATATATAACCACAGAGGAATACCTCACCTCTCATAGTGTCTCCGTGTGCATGTGGCAGCGCTTGTGCTGCTGGGGTTTCCACCCAATTCATCATATACATGCTTCCATTGTCTGCGGACTGTGATCTACAGGAATGGACAAGAAGACAAAGTCAAATGGATGTCAATGAGTGAGGAAAATTGAGAAAATATGAGAAAGAAAAAAATTAAAAACAAAACAAAGAGAAAAACATAAGTGGTAAGATCATTTTGAGGTCTTGGGGATTTACTGAGTCACGATGTTCCAGTTATTGAATCCTCAGAACTCAATTCTCTAACATAATAAGCTCTGTTAACATCATGCAGTCAGTTGTTCCTACCCTACCCCTTATCCCATAACAGATGACGGGCTACAACACAAAACACAAAACTCTAGGCTGCCACAGAGCTAACAAAGCCTCGACATGAAACGTGAGATAATCAGCTGCAGATATGAGGGTTTTAAAAGGATATGAGCCCCAATTATATGAGCTGTATCCTGTTTATAGCCTGGTCTGGCTGACTGTGTGGATGACATTATACCAGCTAGCTAATGAAGAAACAGGCATGAGCAATACATTTGACGACTTAACATCAAACATTGACTTCACTTTGGAAACACTTTGCGCACGGATAGTGAGTCAAATAAATGGCAGATAAGGCTGCCAAGTTAAATGCCTCTGCCTCACACACTCTTATTTTTGCCTCTCCAACATGGGAAAAATGAGTGATTTAACCAGTTTCCTTTTGACCAGTGCAGAGCAGAGGAACATGTGTTTTCCACTCCAATGGGGTTTTCAAACAACAGCATCATTTTTGCTAAATGTGGCCGTGAGCAAAAGTTCCTTCTTGGGAAAATAGTGACTGACCTCAAGGGGCAAAAGGAGGGCACAGAAAGAAAAGGTTGGGAAGAAAGATGGGAGGTAGGTAGGTAGGAGAAGGCGAGAGATGGAGACATAATCAAGAAAAAGAGAGCAGAAGGGGAAAGAAGGGATATAAAAGCAACAAGGGAGGGACCTTAACAAAAGGGAAAGAACATATTGCCACATGTGTGAATACTTACCAGCTCATATCCTCCGAGTTTCTGAGCAGCTTGAAACATAGTCCAAAGGTTGACTGTGGGAGACAAAGACAAGGCAGTCAGGAACTCTGGGAAAGGACATGAACTGAAACACATGACGTCATATACAGTCAAGAGAGAGAAGATAAATACAGCCCTGGACAAAGCATTTAGATCCTTTAGTTAAGCAAAAGCAGCGATTCCTACTCCTTCAACCACTGTACTACAATATAAGCATCAAAATAGCACTCGTTATACAGACTGACCTTTTTTAAAGTGTTATATTACTACATTATTAGATTGCTAGTACTAATGGATCAACATGGAAGCAGTATTTAAATGTGGCAGCTGGTCATGGTGGAGTTCATTTTACAAACTCTGTACACTGCTTTGTAGTTTAATCTACAACCATGTAAGCTGCTGATACGTTTTGTAAATAAAATCTAAATCTGCAAAGTAGGAAGTAACTATAGCTGTCAAATTAGATTATAGTCAGCGTTATATTCAGGGCACACATTGCAAGCTTAACAAACGCTGAAAAGAGTAGGGAAGCACAGGTAGTTATATACAAAGATAAATAAGAGTATACGAAGAGACTAGACAGATAGATGGAAATAATATTTCTGTGCAAACATCTCAATAAAACATAGTAATTGCATATTCCTGGCACAATGAAAACAGATTTTCAACATTTTCACACAATGCAACATTTTTCTTGAGCTGAAAGGATGCAAATGAATATTTGTACAATCACAGCTACAGCATGTGATAAAATATAGCATATGTTTCATCCTGACAAATAGATTTGTTAACCCTCAGCTGCAGCCCGCAGGTATGAATGAAAACCATTTCAAGCATCAAACGCTTGGCAATATGCTCAAACTTCTGTTTGAACTAATGCAAATTCATTTGCATTGATTTCCCCATGCAAATACCCCATGACAGGCCATATCAAAATACACGTCTTGTGTAACATTTTCCTAAAAATAGCCATATAAGCTTTCAGAAAGGCTTCAAATGGCTGTCTGTCTTTGAAAGAAAATGTTTCCCACAAAGAACCACAAGTTCATTGGGGGAGTTTTTGTGCCAATGACATTTGTATTTGCTTTCTGTAACATCATTGTTTAACATTTTTATATGAAGGCCTATAAATAAGAAAAGGAGGCTTCGCCTGGGGAGAAATCCATCAAAATTCAATCTGTGCGTACACAAAGCCTTGCATTTGTCAAAATGACATTTTCCTATCTCCGCATTTGACAGCATTGATTTTTTCCTTCCCTCCTCTCTGCGACCGTTGTCAATGCACGGGTGGAATAACAAAGGGAGCTGGGTAGGTTTTTCTGTTTGAACTGAGCACTCTGGCGCATTGTGCTTTCTGACTGTAGAAACAGAAAGATGGTCTATTTAACTAGCTTGTTATGCATCAACTGTAATTACCACAATAGCACACGGGACTGGGAGGGAACAGAACAGATAAAGGAAATGAGAGAACATTCCTTTTCTTAGATGTCTTGTCATTAGCAATTTCTTTTCTTAATTCCCCTCTATTTGGCAGGGGCAATTATCACTGAGATAAGGATGACAAAACAGGAACACAATGCAGCCTCAATGACACACCGATGGCACGGCAATTAGACAACATGGCTGAAAGAGGGAGACAAATTGGAACTGATGTTCACAATCACATGCTGATGCCCAAGCACTGATGCACACATGCATCCACAATAGCCCCCACACCCCCATCACCCCACCCCTGTACATATATAAATATTCACAGAGTTACCAGTTAATCTTACAGATCAAGGACATTCAGTATATTCAGTGTAACCACTCCTATTCCTCTTTTATTCCTCCTCAATCTCCTCCCTCATTTTTTTCAGTGCCTCTACTACACCCATACAACTTCAAAAGCAGCAGCTGTAGAGCAAACCAAATATTAACCAAGTGATAAAAAATAGAAGGACAGCAATTCACATGAATACACTGCAGCCACAGTTTTCCTCTCCAATTGTACTACTCTTTAAACGTAACAGCCAACTATTTTCTGTCATTTCCTGTGATTCAGGGGCTAAGTGTGCATGCAGCTTCAATGAATGGGTTAACTAAAGTAATTTAAAGCCACATTTTCCATTATTTAAATAGCTGAGGTGTATTGAATGTAACCATCTTTAGGTATTTCATATAGTTTATATAAAAAAAGAAAGTCTATTACAGCTGAATTGACTAGTTGGTCAACAAAAATTATTTTAATAATTATAATAATTCAGTTATTTCAGTAGTTTTTGAGCAGAAAGATTCAAACATTCTGTGGAAGCAGCTCTTCAAATGTTGCTGTTTTGAAGTGTTGACAAAAGCAACACATTTAAAACTGTCACCTTGGACTCTTAGAACTGTGATGAGCATTTTTCCCACTTAAATAAATACTTTATTAAGCAAAATACACAAACTATTTGCAGATGAATTGTTAGTTACAACCCTAAATACGAATAGTCTAGTAATTAAGTCAAATGTGAAGATTTGAGATGATAGTAAACTGAATATCTCCAGGTTTTGGACTGTTGACCAAACAAGAAATCTGAATGTTGATGCTTTGGTAAAATGTGATGAACACAACATTATTATCGGTTAATTGCAGCCCAAAGTGTATTTTGTCACAGATTCTCCACAAGGTCATTTGATGGTTATGATAGTAGACAGTGTAAAATAAATGTTATTATTAGATAGACGTGGAGTTAAGAGGCCAATTGCACTCAGATCATAACCTCTGCTCTTAGATGTTTAATGCACAAAACCCCTGAAGGGCCTTAGGCATAATCTATCACCCACTTACAATGCAGTTCTTTCAACTGTACCCAGGCGGTTTCACAGTCGTTCACA
>JAUMHL010000008.1:3170876-3186703 GCA_032362345.1 Sandelia bainsii | reverse complement strand
GACCACCAGGCGCTCGCCATCGAGCCCCACCTCCAGGCCTGGCTCCAGAGGGAGGCCCCGGTGACCCGCATCCGGGCGAGGGAAAGCGGTATCCATTGTTCTTGTTCATCATTAGAGGTCATTCAAAGTAAAAGCAGATTAAATTAACTTTAGTGGTTTGTATCTCTCTGCTAGGCAGTAAAGAGTCAGTTGCGGCCCTAATACAATCAGCTAGGAGATGAGGTGGAATATACATAAATAGTCCATGTTAGATTCAGATAAGAGTTTTTGTTTTTGGAGCTGAATCAAATGGATATTTCTGTGGCCAAGCCAACAAAGCATGGGTAAGTCTGGTAAATCATTCAACCATCTGTTGCTTTGTTAAACTCCAGAGAACTTCATAAAAAGATTATTACTCAAATGCAACTAAAATAACATAATTTCAGTTTCCATTAGAGGAAAGCGACTTCTTTGATCTTTTAATGCATTTGTAGCAAATTTAAAGGGAAGAATATGAAAACGGCTCTGATTACATCTAAGGGTTTGTTGTATTAATTATGATGTGTTTTCCTTTTTTTCCCCTCTTCTCTTTACATGTGCTGATGTGTGCTCGCTGCCAAGGACGAAGTTTAAACAGCATGATTTCACCATTTAATGAGGTCTTTGCTTGTGATGTTTCTGGTTTTGAGATTCAAAGCATGCACTGTATGTAAAACAGTTGGCGTATGGACCTCGACTTTATTCTGAGCTCAAACCAAACAATGCCAACAAAAAGTAAAGTATGTTGGGTATGTAATTCTCCCTGTCTCTCTCTCTACGTCTTCCTCACTCCCTCTCTCTATCTCCCTCAACCACAATGACCTATTTAAGCAACAACGTGCCGGCAGTCAAGATGACAGGATTGTCAAAATACCGTGGTGAGGTTAGCAGAGTCGAGTCAACCGCAGCTTACCTTCATGTAACAGTTTAGAGTAATGACTTTTACTGTGCTATAAACTGTCACTGTTAAATTCAGTGGATATATCCATCCCTCTCCTGGCTCTTATTAATTTGTGGTGCTATGCTCCGATGTGAATAGCTAAGTCTTTCTTTGCTTGTTAGACATGAATGCAAATGTGATTTCCTTCCTTAAATAAAGAGTGAGAAGAGGTAAATTTTGAAAACCACAGTTTGAGACGAGCGCTTACGTTCTCATGTGTCTTGCCTCAAGATCAAACATTTTCAGTTTTAAGAGACCAGAGATGTTTACAAGCATGTTTCTTCCCTCTGTCCCGTGCGCACAGAGTGCAAGCTAAGCATCTGACCTATATTAGAAATCTTTCATCTTGGGTAGACGTGTTTCCCATACAAACAATGTATTTTAACACTGTTAGAGGACGTTCTTGGCCTTCACAGGAAACCCTTTTGACAAATGTGAAAAGATATTCCCTCCTTATATAAGTAAAAGCCTGCCAAAATGTGCTCTGACAGGAAGCCTCCAGAGTCTCTTACTAACCGCTAGATGTGATTTTTCTCAAGTTAGACAATTATTGCTTTAGTTTAATATTACTGCAGACTGAATGTATTTCTTACTGTTTAACAGCAGTGTAATTTAGAGATTTTGGGCACAGTGCCTTCAGTAGTTGGCAGCCGTCTCCACTTCTTCCCCTAAAGTGCCCATGTTCTGCATAGTTAGAACAAAATCTCCCATTGACCTGACTGAAAACCAGCTACTGCTTTCTCATCTGATCATAACATAAGAACAACAGATAACATGTGGTTCGAGATGCTGATTAAAATCTACACTGGAATGCTCCATTCCAATTTAACTTGTGCATGACAAACAGTGCAGTTTCACCCTGATATCTAAACTGTGATGCAAAACATATACGTATAGTGCATCTATTTCCTTTTTACTGTGCACATGCCATGGTTTAGATATTGTGTTTTTCTTACTCCGTCCATGGAAATAGTGAAATTTTTGGTATGTCTAAGTCTGTTTTTGCAGGTGTCTTTTGCTTTCATAGTTTTAATCCCCCGTTAGCCTGCTAACGTTCCCCACTGGTGATGCTATGACCTAAATCTCAAAATGAACCTGGAGAAAATGTATCCAAACAAGCGTTATTATTAAAGTACAGATATTAAAGTACAACTAGATACTCTATTGTTTAAACATTGCCAGTGAGGCAGTGTTTAAATAGAGAAGAAGTTGTCCTACTCACTCTGTTTGAAGCCGAGGAAGGGGATCCTCTCTATGGGCGTGTCTCTTTCTTTCATGTACTTGTAGAGCGACACTAAGAAAGCCTGCTCCTCTGCTCGGGTCTCCTCTGATGTTTCCTCCACTTTCTTCTCATCCTTCTCATTCCTCTCCTCCTTCTCCTTCCCTCTCTCCTTCTCCTCAGCTGAGGTTTTCTTGCTGAGGTTGTTGGCCTTATGTTTGGCTGCTGGGGTTATTTTTCCATTGGGTACCATTTTACAGTTTGTTTTGACCTGCAAAGGGAGAGAGCAGAAGAAACAGTCATTGGATGTAATTTTAGATGAAAACTGAACCTTTTATAGAGCGTAATTCAAATTATATTGGACAGTTTGGATGACATGTGTTTGGGCTCAAGCACAAACAAATATTCTTGCAGGCCACAGAGGCAGTCTCTCATTGATTATCAATGGAGCAGCTCTTCTTGTCATCACATATTAGGCACAGATTACTTTGACTCTTGCTTCAAGAGAGAATTGGTAATACTGATTTTACTGTCCAAGGTCATAGAAATAACAGCTGTGGAAGCACTTTTAGGAAGATATTTCCTTCACTTTGTATATTACAACCAATGTGAGACAGGGGACTGATAAAAATAAATACTGAAAAAATACAGTATCAATGCTAGAAAGTCTTTCAAAGACTAAGTAAAATGCTGTATTTGTTTCTAATATAAATTTACCTCAAAAATGTCTTAAAGTAACATGAATTTGGATATAATATTCACATGACTGCCTCTTACTTTTAGAAAATGTAGTGGAAAACAGTAAAAACATCTTGTTCCACTCTAAGATCATGTTGTACTATAAATGACTATTATGAGGTTGGAAGAAGAGAAATTACATGAGGCCATAAAAGTGCTGCTCAATGACTGAGCTACCAATGAATACATTAGTCAGATGATTAATCAGTCAGTAGAAAAAATAATTAAGTCATTTTTAAATTAAAAATGCAAAACATTATCCAGTTCTTAGTCTTATGTAATAGTAAATTCAATATTTTTATATCGGGAACCGTTGACATTACCTTTTTAAAACTGTGATTAACATTTTTCACTTTATTTTGGCATTTACAAAATTATTAATTGTTATTAAGAAAATAATAGGAACATTAATCAATAATGAAAACTACTGATCTGTCAAAGCTGTTGAAAGTGCATTAGTAGGGAACATTATTGTTTAATGTATGATACTTGTCATGTAATTCATTTATACTTTGTTTCTCTGATAAACATTTACATTAGTGCTCCTTTTCATATTCGACATTTACATGAGTCACTTGTCATTCACATGTCACGTATCTGACATGACACGTAATTTTATTTAATTTAAAGAGCTTTTCATCTGTTTCTTTACCTCTCATTCTGTGCCTGTGCTGCTGCAACATGCAAATTTCCCAGTTCGAACAAATAAAGTCTTATGTTATTTTATCTTATCTTACCTTTGTAGTAGTTTTGCTCTCTGGGCTGCAGGGGTCCTGTGCTGCCACTGCTGCTGATGCCTGGCTTGACCCTGATGACCCTTGACCCTGAGCCTGGCCCTGGGAGTCTCTCCTCTGAGAGATGGACAGCTTTTTCTTCCGAGGTCGCCCCTTCAGGTTGGGCGCTGAGGGAAAGGAAACAGCAACAATGAGATTATCCACTTAGGTGGAAACGTGTGTGCTGATGTAGCACTGTGAGGTAAAATCAACTTATATTTTCAACTTCTTGTTGCTAACATTTATTTAAGTATAAGATTTGTATCTAAATAAACTATATCTGAAAGGATAAAATATGAAAACATTTACAGCCAGAAATGCATTCGCTCTCTGGGAACGTTAACTTTTAGCTGAAAATGACTGACGCTGACAGCAACATTTACAATCAGGGAAAGGAATTTCACAGGCCTGCTAGCCTGTAGCTAATTATATTTAAACTAGATTAGTGCAACATTCTGCTGAACGGCGTAGTAGGCTGCCAAATTGCTCCAGTGTGCTAGTAAACACGATCCACAAATTCCCTCTCAGCCTAAAAGAAACTACATTTAAATTCAGACAGATTTAATTTTAAGATTTTACATGAGGGCATCGTTAACAGTCACGTAGTTAGTATATACTATAAATGACAGATGCTGTTTAAACCACAAACCCACAAAAGGGAAGACATTTTAAACAAATAGCTTCTGCTAGGAGAAATATGTGACACAGATGCTACAAAAACACAGAGCTTGTATGTGTTTCTCACCACAAGAACATATATAATAATATTATAATGGTCTTTGTTTTCCACAGCAGGGCTGCCACAGTTATCATCTCACCATCAGCAGCAGCACAATAAAGAATTAGCTACATTATACTATAGCACCTCAGATGTACTGATTATCATATCATTTCTATTTTTGTTTCTCTCTGGTTAGCCTGCTTGTGTCTTAAAGCTGAATGTTGTTAATTAAAAACACATGAACCTGCCTGATAGGAGCTTTTTGTTTGAAAGCCTGGCATATATAATTGCTCAGTTCACATTACACATACAATAAAGTATTTAGACCCTCCAAGTCTTTTATACACCCACGTTTATGTCAACCCGCAACTGTAATGTAACTTCTTGGCAGAGTGCCTTGCCTCAACGCAACAACACAAACAGAGATAAGCTCAAAGGAGACAGAAAAAAAGAGAGAAACTTCAAATAATCCAAGTTCAGTCACGTATTTTGCAGCATCAACATCCTTTCTTTCCATCTGCAATGACAATTAAGTCACATACCAGGTTGTTCTCTGCCAAAAGAACCCTGTGATTATTTTTGTCGGATCAAATTCCCATCAAGAAAATGTTACAATAACACTGTAGCTGAGTAAAACTAAGAGGCAGTCATTAAAGAGGGCAAAATGATCACAACTCAGCAACCTATCACTTCATGTTGTTATTTTCACAACCGCTACACTGTGGAGAAAGAGCCCAGGGAAAATTCCAAGGGCATTTGTTGTGCATTTGTCATCCCTTTGGCACTAAAAACAAGTTTTCAACACTGTAATCTTTACTTAGAAAGCACTGGGTGTGTTTCTCCCTTCAGTGCTTTCTCACTCTGCTGCTATTCAAGTTACTCATTAATGCTGAGAAATTACATAACATCTATTATTTATTTATTTATTTATGTTTACTTTGAACGAACAGATTCACTAAAAAGGCTAATGCCAAAGCATTATAGCATTCACTGCCTAAGCTACTTTCGTCAATTTGGTTTCTATAAAAAAAAAAAAAACATCTGTGATAAACAAATCACAAACCATAAATGGCCTGCACTTTTAAGCTAGATAACATCTAAAGAAAACTAAGTGATAACTACATGACAGACACATATAGCACACTGACAGCATATACAACCATACAAAACCAACATTATGCAACCGTTTGACTTGTAAGAGATTCATTTTATTAACATTTTTCACTGGCTTAAATAAACGTTGCACAGGTCTGAGTGAGGTCACACTCGCAGTGCGGTTCTGTTTTTAGTCCAATCACTAACCCCCCCTGACACCCTACACTCAGTTACATAACCTGCCTGTCTGTTTACATTTTTCATCAGGTCAAATACTGCTGTGTAAGAAAATGCTGGAATTACAGCCAAGTGCTGCTGCATAACACATGGTGGCACAACAGTGAGCAAGTATAAATTCAGTCACTTATTGATAAGACACAAACTGATGCAGTTGAACAACCCAGGTTGATATTAATGTTAAGTCAGGTTCAAACGGTACATTCATGTATTTTTGTAACCATACACAAGCCGGTCCACAAAATCAAGTGCAAGCAATCTTTCTGTGCTGCAGAAGTTGTGCAGAACTGCTGATCTGATCTCCTTGTGGCAGAGTTGCATAAGAGAGCAGCTTTAGAATAACACAAAGGAAATCAAATGTGGACTGACTGTGCAGATTGATTTTCTGAAATGGAAACATAAACATTTATAGTCTGTAAAAACAGAGGTAGCATCACAAGATAATGATTTTACAGCACCCTGGGAGATGTGATATTTTTTACCACTCTGTGGGCCTTAAGTGTTTTTGTCAGTGTACTAGAAAAGATTATTTAAGTATATATGATACTTCCCTCAACAAAGCAAAAATGGGCACTGTAGTCATACACCAAAAACGGCTGCTGACCAAGCTGCCAAGTTCCTGTTTGCTTCCAAACGAGTTACTTATTTCTCAGTCTGTGGCTTTCAGCTTATCTGGGGCATTGAGATGACTTGGAGATGTGCCTTAAAATGACCAGAGGACTCTTGCCTGATCCTTCACAAACCCCAGAGGGCATACTGCACATGCACGCACTCATGCAGCATGGACGTACACACGCATACACACACAGAAAGGGGTATTCCCTGGGGGTGAATCCATCATGTCTTGTCACAGAGCGCAACCGTGAGCCATGGAAGTCGTGCCAACTTCAGCGGTGAGATGCACAGCCTGACAACTTGATCTCCAGTCGAACACTCTCAGCTCTTAACAGCTTTACAACACGGATTTGTCTAATAATTTCTACCCCCTCAGATTCAATTAAATACAGCCCTAATACCTCTGTTTCTATTCAGTTGCCATTCAGCTGATGTCAATGATAATGAAAAACTCATTAGAGACAGCACAGGAAGGGTTCTGATGGTTCTATGCATCAATAGAGTAGAGCCACAGGGAACCACAATAAAATAGACTGATTGATTGAGAGGCTGCTGGGAATGGAGACACATATCAAGCCAACTGGAGAATTCCACTGATTGATGTCTCAGTTGATAACTCTCACAAAATTGACTGAAAAAAGCTCAATATCTACATGTGTTCAATTAATGATCATCTCTTTAAAGAAGGGCAGACAAATGATCGCTCTGATGGTGTGCATTTTTGTATTTGATTGATCAAGCATAATTAAGCACACTGGGATAAAAAAGGTTACTTTGATGCACTTTTTGTAGATTAGCAGCCAAATCATCTTTTCATTTGGCAGTTTGGAATAAAACTTAGAACTGAAATAATGCATCATATATTCAGATGCAATAGTTACATATTTTCACCACACTTGAAGTATGGGGTCAAGGGATGGTATGTTTGGTTGCTCTATTTGGTCCCAGCTGAAATACTGCCATTCTGCTACTGGCTGGACATTCCTGTAATACTGTTGTGGGTCCTCACACTTTTCCTCTAGTGAGCTTCACATTTACAGTTTTTAGTGAAATAAATTTGGTTTATTACCAAATGCCAAATGACCAAATACAATCAAAAACTATTTTTGTTGTACCAACTCGACACCATCTGCAGCAATTTGCATTTAGTGTCAATTAGCAAATTTTAACATGCTAATATGCTAAATTAAGATAATGTGGCACTGATCTTGATATTAGCATTGCCACTGTGAGAATGTTAGCATGCTAGCATTAGCATTTAGCACCACTGTGAATAAACACAGGCTCATGGGGCTACTAGCACTGCTGTTAAACTGTATGAATCAGAGTGCAAGGATTATTATTTTGCAATGTTAATTATTCTGTGGAGATGTGCTATTATGATGTTTTGAATGTTGATCATTCATGTTATGGGTTTTTACAAAGGTCAAGCTGAAATCAATCCCTTACAAAGTTGTTGAGAAAAGTTGCTAATGACAATCAGCACAACTCTGGCCCAACATCAGGTTATAAAACTTACAGAGTTCAATAAATAGCATTTAGTCAATTATGTACAAATGAATTGTTAATCTCTTTACAGGCGCAATGACTGTTCTGACTCATCAGATGTGAAATAGTTACATCTAAGAGCTTTCATCCCCCAGACAAACCGTGACTGACTATTAATCTCCCATCTGCACTTTGATGAAACAAAACTCCCGCTCATGTCTTCACTCAGACTCTTAATTCTGAAGTTTAACTTCAACTTCCTCTCACCATAATGAGGTCCAAGTTCAAACAAAAAGGTGAAGAAGGGGGAGGAAGTTGAGTGAGACGTGACTAGAACAAGCCATGGTAGGTGAAAAACATGTTTTGACATATTTTGTTGTCTCTTGGTTGCAAATTCACTAAAGGCCTTACACCCACTCAGCAATTATCAGAATAGCTCTCAGCCAAAGGTAACATCCATGTTGCAATACATGGCCTTGTCTGTACAGTACAGTATGTCCCTCAAGACAGAACAGCATACAATATAGTACAGTTTTGTCATAATAATTAGCATCTTACATAAACAAGTAATCTCTCAATGAGATTATGCAAGCCTGAAATTGTGACACAAAATAGACAAAATACACTGTTAATAACTGTTGAAACACATGAAGCACAAAGCAAAGCTTTTGAGCAAATATACCACTCAGAGCTGTTAAGCAGTACAGAGACATCAAAAAGCAGAGTTACATTCTAGCTCTGTTAAAATCGATGAGAGAGATTCATTCAGTCAATGTGAAGTCACTCCTTGACTGTGCACTGTACGCCAGAGGACTTAAAAGATTTTTTTTTACCAAACACACTATAAAGTAATTTGTAAAACATCCTGCAAGTGCAGAACACATTCAGGACAGCTATGTATCTGGAAAGGTGAGAATGGATCTTCCCCTGGGGTAAATCTGTAAATGAAACTGCACCTGTGAATACGCCCAGACACAGACAAATAAGGTTATTCATGTCTGACATACAGGGTTGCAGTGGTACGCTGGAAATTTATAGCCAGTTATGAAAATAAAGCACAGACAATATTTAAACTCACTCACTGAGCAGATGCATTTTCATCTATATGAAACAATATCTCCAAAATGAAGCAATATTTCTGCTGAAAAGGGGAACTTCTTAGATAGAAAACAGAAGCAGAGTTTTGTAACTCAAATTAGAATTAAACTGATAAAATAGAATTGAATAGAATATGATTCATGAGGAACAATAATTGCACTTCAGACTGCAAAAAAGTCTGAGAGTAAATAAAATCTAACAAATAATGAATAAAACATGACAAATCATGATACAAAACACCCCCTGATACAACTCATGAGACACGCACTTTAATCTGCAGAGCTGCAGAGCATTAAAGTGAAGTAATATTACACTTTGGTGGAACATTTTAACTCCACTGAAGGCACAGGGATGTGACAAGGGAGGCTCTAAAGCAGCAAGGCAACAGTACCAGAGAGAATATAAAAAAGGCAGCAATGACTGATTCCTCAGCCAGCAGTGACAGGCAATGGCGCGCCTTCACTATACATCAAATATCTCAGAGGTTGGAGAGATTTCAAGTATTTATCCTCAAGGACTGCATATTTCTGACCACAGTTTAGGGAGGTGACTGGAAATACAGTTTCTGTTCTATTAAGAAACGTGTCTGAGCTAATGTTTCTTTCTCAAGCTCATTTCTAAGTAAATGTCTTGTCTGATGTTTTCATAATAGGTTTATGAAACACATGTTACATACTGTATAACAACATTTCCTTGCACAAACTATCAATAACAAACAATACATGTAGCATATAACCCACAGCATATAGGAATTAAATTAAATTGGGGATACTCAAACTAGTGCTAAATAAGGAATACTATATGTTATTTTATTTCAGAAATTTTACACAAATATTTGTGTTTTTAATCCCAATCACATCTCTGTGCACTTAAAATAGCTAATAGCTATTTCTGTGTTTACTTTTGGTGCCCTTCAGAGGTTATGCAGATTAAAGCTAGAGCTAAGTTATTACAATACTAAGAAAGGCTCGAGTTATTAGAATAATACACAAGTTGAAAAATATCATATTCATTTAGCTTTGTTAGCAGCAGTCCTTAGATTTTTTTGCCTTGGTTTTAATCTCTTAAACCATATGGCATTATCTTTATTTTTATTTTGTTAAATTATTGATATGCATTTATAACACACATACTGCACATTTAGGACACAGTTGTAATAGGTGTATTATATTTATGGAAGGCACAGAGACTAATATCATTGTTTATATTTTCTATAATAGCTTAATATATGAAAATGAGTAGCACTACTACAAACTTCACTATGTGTCTCCCACACAGCTAAAACCAAAACTACCAAACTGTTGATTTTCAATACGTAAAACAGTGAGTATTAAGCGCTCCCCCTTACGGACTGTATCCACTGTCATTTTCACATACTAATATCAGGCATTTTGTACATGCATATAATTCACACTTTGTCAAATCTGACAGCAGAGTGTGTCCTCTGTTCCTGTGCTTGAGGCAAGATTTTGAGCAGAGCCATTTGAGACACACTGACAAAACAAAAAAATTTAATGAACAGTAATACTTCAAGGATCTTTATCACTGCAATCATCAAAAATTACACAATGCTCCCACAGAGTGAGACAGAGTATGTGGGTGGACGAAGTGCACTGTTGTTATTAATCATCAAAACGTAGGTTGATGGATGATTCAAGTGTTAATTAATTTCTCATAATTACACTGAGGGAGATCATCATTGATAAACTGCACAACATTTCACAGCAGAATGTAAGAGTACAATGACTCATATTGGGTCAACCTCAGAGGGATTTAACATCAATAATACTAAAGTATTTTCATCTTTGAGCTTGTTTTCACTCATGAATGCAACTGAAATATAAAAAGATATCTATACACAACTGTAGCTTTGAGCTATTCTGAATTTAATGGAGGAAGTATTTGGCTTCTACTAGTTACTGTTAATACACAAACACATGCAAGTTTTGCCAGGCCTTCAAAAACAACCTCACCTTCCAATATACAGTAACAGAGGGAGAGAAAGTGGGAGGGAAGAGGAAAGAGGAGCAACTAATTCACAGGGATGGAGTAAGATCTGTAAAAATGAACACTACCAAGCAGCGAGAATAGCAATTTAACTTTTTCACCAGTGCTCAAAGTCTGTGTGTTTGGAAAGAGCACCTGTATCAGGAAAAAAAATCACTGTAATACAAGGCGCTTAAAGCATGCACATGAGTAAAAGTCAGGGATTAGTCCAGCTTGTTACTTAAAAAGCTGTAACAATAGTCTCCTGAGGTGCAGCTGACTCATCCACAGGTTGTCAACAGCTTCTCATAGACAGAGTTTTCTTTTTAACGACACAACACCTCATTTACTGTGTACTGTGCTTAAACCTCGCTTTTAAAGGGTGAGTCAACCAAGATTAATAAAAAAAAAAATTCAACTCAAAACCTAATTTCAAGTTGGAAATATTTGTCTCTGGGACTGATTCCTCCACTCCAATTCAATGGAAGTGAGTTGAATTTTGCTTGCGATGCTCACAGCATTAAAAAAGTGCACTAATTGATTCTTCTGGTGACGCAAGCAGAAGTGCTGACATACTATCACCTTATAAAATTGTTATGGGGAAGTTGTTAGTAAACAATATATGCCAGTAGGAGCAGAGCAACAGCAGCAGTAATTTTTTATTGCAGTGTAAGTTAAATACTCATTCTTCTAGCTCTGTTTTGGTCTAAGGCAATGGCCCAAATGAAAAAAAAATCTTTTTCGCTGCTAAAAACCTCCCTTATGTTCACTTACTAGCTGCTAACTTTGTTGTTTGGTGCTCGACAGGTGGTGTACAGAGTGGTTAACAGAGATTTTTTTTTTCAGACCAGCTGCCTGCTGCAGCTAGACATTGAGTTTGATGAGAGCTGTGACTCAGAAACAAAATTAAATTAAACATTTGGGGTTGTAAAACCAAAATAATGGGCTAAAAGATGCTAAAATGCTGAGAGAAACTGCAAATTTAGATGATAACTTCCAGTGTTTTTGTTACTACAAAGAATTACTGTACATTAATCCACTGTTAGTATAACTCTAACAGTGCTGATTTAAATAAACATATCCAACAACAAGTTTTCATCGTAATTAACTGCTTTCTACCAAAGATATTATCTTTCCAATTGTCTGAGGATTATACAGAGCAGGGACAACAAGGAATTATTATGCAGTGGAAACTACCCCTTAAATAAATTCAACCAGATCTATTGGCATGGTTAGATGGTGCTAAGTGAAATAACATATGTTTTTGTAATATGTTT
This sequence comes from Sandelia bainsii, assembly GCA_032362345.1. Lineage (NCBI taxonomy): Eukaryota > Metazoa > Chordata > Actinopteri > Anabantiformes > Anabantidae > Sandelia > Sandelia bainsii. Next base: position 3,174,498 of record JAUMHL010000008.1, on the reverse strand, counting down.
GAACCTTTAATACATTAGTCAAACACACTAATGGACACCATGAATGTATAAATAAACTCCACAAAGACAGGAATCCATGTGAGATTTTCTGGTCTGGGAAGTTTCTCACCAGATCTCTTGTCATTGTTGCCACAGTTCTGACACCTCGTTCCACTCTATTTCCCAAACACATCACTTCCTACACAAATACTGCATTATTTTGGCTACAGTCTGTTTTTATTTTCCTCAAAGATGATTCCCTTTAGCTGGCTGACTGACAGCTGTGTGTGCATGCATCATTATCTCCTTCACAGAGCCTGTCTGTTGCTGTAGCCTGTGGCAGACCTCAATCGCACAGTATTAGAAATGACTTTTGCTTGCTGCAGGTGCGCCACACATTACATGAACCAGTATAGTTGAACTAGTATATAGTGTATAGGCGGTTGATTACGGGGCGCCAAACCGTAATCTCGCCTAGGGCACCAAAATGAGTCTGCAGACAAATAAAAATAACTAACCAAAGTGGATGTAAATGTACCTGCTCTCCCTGCACACTACTGTATATGAGTTCAAACTTGCATGTTTTCATAATTACGTAAAACTGGAGTTGTTGTTTTTATAGGGAAAACAACATAATAAAAACTAACAAAGAATACCAACTGACTTCAATCTTTAATTTAGAGTTTTGCTCAAGTTTAAAATGCTGGTCGGGTCTGAAGTCTGAGGTTTCGGCATACAGTCAGGTAATAAGATGCAGAATAGAAGGTCTATGCTAATGCATCAGCAGATAGTGCACAGTAGATAAATCATGTTTATAGATTGATGTCCTCCTCTTTGGCCTCTGTGAATACAAGATTGCTTCCAATTGCAGCCAAATATGAGTTTTATGCATAAAAACACATTGCATAATAATATACTGCACGCATGGATATGGAATAAAGAGACTTGCTTGCCATTTTAAACTACAGTCCACCGCACCTGCTATTATCTGTTGTTTATATTCTAATATGTGACTATACTGTAAAAATGCTCTTCTTTGTGTTAATCCTGACAATTTGTCAAATTTAAATCCAGCAGCACTGGGAGGAACACATCAATTCAAAGTGAAATCAAATCTGTCCCCTCTCCCTCCTCTGCCTCTGTTTGAGTTTCTCCCACTCTCCTGCTTCTCCTATCTATTTCTCTTCCCTTTCTGTAATAACTATGTGAGGGGTGGCAAATGTAATTACAAAGGGGTGGAGCTGGGGGTGGGGGTGCGGGGTGATTGCTATGCATGCACAACAAAATGTAACATTAAAAAGCTATTATCAGAAAAGGGAACATTTTGGCAGATATATGGCGGAGGGCAGCTTCCACCATATGTTTGTGGAGACGGGGACAACAAGTCAGGTAGTAATTATCAATCATCATCAGGGGAACCTGTCAAAACGGTAGGCCGGGCACGCTCTGACTAGCGTTGCCATGGAGACAAGCCCACATCCCAGCAAGTGTGTGTTTACACAGAAATTAAAAATACTCTACCATATTTTTATCATGTACTTATAAAATCATTTAAATCATTCTTTTACCTTTCAGAGCCATGGGCACTGTTAAAATTTATGTCCGTGTGTGCATGTGTTTGTGTGTGTTTGTGTGTGTGTGTGAAAGCATGAGGGGGGACTTCCTGCCAAACCATACTAGGGAAAGAGATTTTCAGGGATAAAATTAAGGATAATTTTGTTGAGGTTGAGGGTTATGATTTTGGTTTTCCCTGCCTTCAGGATCAGGCATGTTAGGGGTTACAATTAGCAGATGGATATGTAAATGGAATATTCTCACCATAGTGATATAAAGACAAATGTGTGCATGTGTGTGTATAAATGTGCACCTATATAATGCATTTGCCAGTAATGAGCTCATTTCTGTGACCATACTGTTGCTGTACACAGACTCTCCATTCACACTGTCACTGTGAATATTCCTCAGCTGCGGTAAGAGGACATTCTCCCAAACCATCATGACTTTGTCAGTTTCAATTTTACATATTCTTTTTTCGATTTTGAACAGTCTACTTCAGATTCTCTTTTACATACACCAGATGCCTTCAAATCAAATTTCACTCCTTGCCATGCAGGCTATTCAGTGTAGTAACATTTCCAGAACAGTGTACAATAAGTGTGACTTTTCACCAACTCACACATGAGAAATGTTTCTGGAACCTTTCCAAATGTTTCTAACGACAATAGTGTTTTCACATGACAATTTATTTCCATGTGACCACAATCCATTACCCTTCCAGGAACCAGGGTTATTTTCACTTAAAACAAGCTCTGAAAATTAAATACATAAGCGAGTAAACATGAAAGCAATATAAGGGGAAACTGGTATAAGTGCAGTATGAATTTTCCTGCTTTATTATGGCAGTCATTTGGAAAAAAAGGGTAGTGTTCTTAATTCATTATTTGTGCGCCGTTGTGCATGCTCCCCCTGGGGAGAAGCAACATTACTCTTTCATCAGATCAAATGAAGCGAAGCCGTGCCGTTCCAGGAAGAGCCAATTAAACTGTTCAAAGAAGTTTATTATTGCGACGGATTATAAAATCATTCTCATTGGATTCATTGGGGTGTGTGTTTCGACAGCGGTGTGAATGTGTGTACTTTACCACTGCGCAAACTCATAAAGGCTGTTGACTCAAGCTTTCCATTTACAAAGTAAATAGAAAATTATGGTACACTGTCACAGTGTTACATGTTTTACAAGAGAAATTTCACAAACCTAATTTATAGTCAAAATAAGCTGTAATTATAGGGAGAAAATCATTCCTTCAGATTTCTTCCTTCAGTCCCTCCTTTTTTTTTTCCTTTCTTTGTTTCATTCTGTCCACCTCATGTGATTGTCTCATGATGGCAGCATTGCCTGTTAAGTACACACACATCACATTTGAGACATGGCTGGGTTTAATCTTAACCCAGATCCACTCACACACACACACACACACATACACACACACTGAGAAGTGCACTGAACTCTGACCCTGAGGAACGTAATAATAATCACCCACTATTTAGCTCAACACACACACACACACACACACACGCACGAACAGTGTAATTAAAAAAAAAAAACTATTTAGTGTTGGTTAAAGTTCAACAAAGGCACAATATGTCTGTGTGTATTTAATCTGTAATAACTCACAGCGCTGCTTTGCTGTCAAGACAAAAATAAAACAAATACGCTACAACACAATGAAAACTGTAAATATCTGACAAGTGAACATGTTACTTTTCAGCTTTTGCTTGTACCCAAGTGTTGGCAAGTAGCTTTTAATGGCTATTGTTCCAGCAGAGGAAATTAAAAAATGAATCCCATTTTGGAAAGAAATGTTAAGAGCACACAGAGGGATTGTCCCAAATACACACCCCACTGTTCCAAGAGTGCCAAATGTAAAACAGAGTCAAAGTTGCATAATGTGCAGGATTTGCTAAGAACGGGATAACCTTCAAACGCTTCCACATCATAGATACTGACAGACTGAAGCAACAACTCAGTAGGACTGGAGCTTTAAAAAATACAGTATTTCAATTTGGCTTTTTGGAAAGAGAGCGAGAGAGAGAGATGGAGGGAGGGAGGGAATGGGGGGGGGGGGGGGGGGAGTTTAAGGGG
>JAUMHL010000008.1:3151619-3165580 GCA_032362345.1 Sandelia bainsii | reverse complement strand
CGTCTGATTTAACTCTTAAACAATCTGTGTCTAACAATCAGTAAATGAGTGATCTTAGAGTTTAGAAATTAATTCGTTATTCAAACCCAACGAGCAGGAGCAGCAAACAATCCGTGTCGGATACAGGAACCGAATTCATCTCCTAAAATGTAGATAAATCAGAATGACATGCTCAAAAGAAACCTCCTTTAGTAATTATATAATATATATCATTATAATTTTAATACACCTACTATAATGCTGAAACCTGATGGCTACATTTTGAACAGCACTGTACCACCGGGACTTGCTGAGCCCTCTCGCCTTCTCTACCCCCTGAGGTAGACTGACACACTTTCATGAATTAGCAGAGACAAGACGGACGGCTATTAGAACTGCCACAGCAGATTCGGCTGAATCCGAAAGGTCAGAATTAGCATTGAGGGAAACATAGGAGAAAGTCCTAAAACTGTTCCCTAGATCAATTTTAAACTTTTTAATATTTCACAGCTGTGCAGTATTACTTCTTACATGTCCACAGTGCTGGTATTTATCCTAATAAAGGTGGATTTAATATGTCGTTTATAGTATTTCTTTCATTCATAGCCTATAAATGGCAGGAGAACTTTACTCAGCAGCTGTGTATGCTTCAACGTGCATATGTGCAAACATTCATGTTGTGTTTGTGCCTATAAGTAAGACACCCCAGAGGCCTTAGTTCAGAGTGAAGGAAATTACTTAGCTCTGCTGTTTTGAAACAAATCACAACCAAGTATCCTAGCAGCAATTCAAGCAGAAATAAAAGCCTGCTTCAAACCTAGTAAACCTTCATGTGAATAACATTAGAAATCTTAGTGCCTTAGTCAAAAAAGTAGAACTCCCTTAGGCTCTGAAAATAAACCTTTAGCTTAAATGTGGCTCACAAAGGAATGGCATTATTGAGCCAAGTGAATGAGCAACAGCAGTCACAGGATGTTAGCGTTACTATTCATAACTTATTTTCCTATGCCTAAAACCGTTTTCCCTTCTGGTCTCACCTCTGCTGCTCTCTTAAAACGCAATTACCTACTGGCAAATTTACAGGAAAAGAAAAACAATGACTTTTGACCAGCGGAGCTGTTACAGTGAATGTCAAAATGATGCTACACAAAAGCCCGCTGAGCTCTACTGTGCTACTGAGCAGAGGAAATATAAAGAGACATGAATCACATTATTCTTTTGTTTTATCCCAGCTCGGGGTTAATAAAATGTGTGGATTCATGAGTGGCAGGGAAAGCACAGCGAATAGCAAGTAGACATGTTCCAGCACTTCAAAATTCCTCACTTGAACCACAGAATGCTTTTCATAGGTGTGACTAGTGGGAATGTTTGAACGGCGGTCACTTGTATTCATAAACAGAAAGACCCATCTGAGGACAAACAAACTGAAAGTAAATCAAAAACATTAAAAAGCAAATGATGGTTTAATTGTATTATATTCAATTCCTCTTTTGGTCTTAATTAACTAAACAATTTGGGCAATGAAAAGTTAAAAAAGGACAAACAGATGAGTTATAATATGAACAAAAGAAGTGATGTTTAAAATGAGACCACAGCCACCCAAACAAATGTTCTTTACACAAACCCACATTACAGACATGGAAAAATGTAGCGCAGTCTTCCTCACAACAAGTTAGAAACATCAAATATGTGATCCATTTTTAAAACTCTTTTACATTTATTACATTCAAAGCCAAGTCAAGTGTCAGTTATTATAAAAGCCACGACATTTTGGTTGTTTTCATGTCATTGAAGAAAAACGAGTTCAGAATAGATGCAGCAGAACGAGAGACATGTTTTCTTTCATTATCAAATCTGGGGCCTACATTACCCACAATGCAACCAGAACACTGTCTGGTGTGAGATTTAGAGATTAGTTTTATGCTAGGGGTGGTTAATGTAGCCTTGAGCAGCCAGCCTCAAGCAGAGATGATGAGTGGGCTACAGAGCTCTGGCAAACTCACTTCTTTTTAACTCCACATGTGCAGATTTTTTTTTTTTTCTTTTTCAAAATTGTAGACTTCAGCCTCAAGGCACTTTAGGCAGTTTATCAGATTTCGCGCAACTCCCCCTGGAGCCACAAAAGGCTTTATGCAAATTGTTTCACATATACAGTACAGTAGTTCTCCACGAGAGCTATAAACAGACTTTGATGTGTAAAATCAGAACAGTTCTCTTTAAAAAACTCACTGGACTATCTGAAAAATGCATTTCCACAAAGCCACGGCTTGTTTTCGTCTCAGCTCATGAAATGTTAAGTTAAGTTATTTTGGACATGGTGATATTTTTAAGGGAACAGCAACTTTTCTTTGCCCTTTCATGGTCTCCATTTTGATAAAAGTCCTTAAAGAAATTAAAATTTTAATGAACTCAACTTTCTGGGATTTCACACAGTGGAACTAGACTGCTTGGCCCAAAAAGTGCACAAACTGTCCATTTTCCACTTGAACAAATAGTCAGGGTAACCAAAATGACAAAATTGACTGTGAGAATGAGTTTTAAGCGCAGGACAGGACAGAGTTTGATTTGCAATACTCCAAATGCCATAAGCTGCCACTGCTGGCATTTCAGATGAGCTCATATCATAACTTATCTAAAAGGCTACAATCAAATCTCCAGCTGTCACACTCACCAAACTCGTCACAGATGCTCTCATTCTGCAGCAGGGTGGAGTGTTCAAAGGTGTCCCGGCAGTACAGGATCCTCGCATTCCCGCCCAACGCTGCAATGCCGCCCAACGCCAGCACTGTGTGGTCGATGAGCAGGGACGACGGTTGCTCTCTGAGCCGTGCCAACACTGAGCGGTAGCGGCAATACTGGGGGTAACTGAGGACCAAAACCTTCCGCCCATCCTCCTCCTGGCCTGGGAAACACACAATACAGACAAAGTTAGAAAGTCTACAGAGATTATAAACAGCTGAATTCAATAGGTAAACTTTTGTGGGGAAACAGGGAACGTTTCAAGTACTCCATAATTTGTAGACAATGGCTGCACTTAATTTTAGAGAACACATTCACTCCATTCTGTTCAGATTTTATTACTTTATTCACACTCATGGATCATTCTTGGCTACTATTATATCCTGGCACATTTATAGTACTTTATAGTACTATAGCACTACTGTGCTGAGAATATGATCTTTTAACTCCTTGCTATTTCTCTTAAATTTATAGGTTTACAACAGTGTTTGAGATCTTAAACTTTCAGTTTGTCCAACTGCTTTGTAAGTTTCACTGTAAGGTTCATTCGTTATCTTGAACTTAAACAATTCTGTCATATAACAAACAACTCTCTTTCTTGCTATTCTCTGTCTTGCTATTCTACTGCAGCAATCTGCGTTTCAGAAAAGGCGTTACACTGCTGCTGTTTGTTTGTTCCTTTTTAGTAATAGTTTTCATGAAACTCAGACACACAGTTTCCTAGAGGCAATAATGCATTTCATCACAATGACACGCTTTTAAATCCACTGAACGAATATTTAATGTCGTTGGGCAGGATGTTTGAAATGCATGACATGCTGTTTGAAAAGATGTCAGGGTGACAAGAGGAATGTCAAGAACAACTATGTACACATGCTATTTTGACTGACAAGGCTTTTTAACAAGCAAGCTTAAGCTTAAGAAATCCTCGAAGCAATTTAAGGAAAGAAAGTGTGAATAGGTGTTTGCACGAATACCTGTGAGTGTGTGTGTGTGTGTGTGTGTGGCCACTCGTGTCCTGTCTAAGTGGGATGTCTTTCTGTCTACTGACCTTGTTACTCTACAACCCTCTAAATGTACGAATCTGTTTATAGCTGCTGGAAAATAAAGTAGTTTAGAGTGCTTTAAGAATGACGGCCTCTAGTTCTGCTTTCATGTGTGTTGATTCTGATGTGGGTGTGTAATTAATATTCCACTGACAGTAATGCATTATCACCTGTGACAACAACCTGGCAAAGACATCTCTTCTGTTGTTTGGAGAGTCTCTGAACAGGGAGTACAGACTGAGCTGACACCAAAACCAGGAGGAAATGCTGATCAGGTGAAACAAATTGTTAATATTTTACTATTACCATGCCAGAACAAGACAAAGAGACTCCAGCCACACTATGAGCTCTATGAGGCTGCATGTAGGTACAACAGTGCTTTGAGTTAAATGCTTTTTAGTAGTAATGTTTACCATGATTTAGTGTGTTAGCGTGATATCATTTGCTAATTAGCACATAACACAAAGTACTGTTCAGGTTAAAGTATTGGACAAAGATATATTATGACGTCTACTGATTGTGCAAAGTGATTTTTAAGTGGTCGCCAACATTTTTACAATTCATCATGAATATCTAACTATAAGACAGAAATCAGAAATATGAATTGCTTTTACGTCACTAAACACTGATTAATACATATACAGAACTTAACATGACACACTATGCACTCTGATCTGTTTCACCTGCATAATATTACATGATACATAATGCGTGTATCTGATTAAATGTTGAATCTTTATTTTGATTTTGTAAACATCTCTTCTTTTGTACTGTACAGTATGTGGATGAGCAAATAACAGAGAGGCTATAAGTCTATAAGTGACTGATAAGGATTAAAATAATATAATAATAATTATACATATATACCTATCATAATTTTATACAGCCCTACTTAATTATAACAGAAAGCATCTCTTGCCACCCACATAACAGAAATATAATAATCTATAACAAATTACATGTTCTGTTACTATGACTGCTGCAGCAGCAGATGGAACTGGTTAAGTAGATACTTTAATGAACCAATTTGAAGTAGATGAGACATTCCTGTCGTCTAAAGCTGGTACTGGACCCATAGTTTCTCTTGCATTATTCTGTAGGAACTGTACAGTATGTTCAACTAAATCTGAAAATCAGTGAATCACTAAAGTTTAACACTATTGCCATAAAACAAGCGTACCTCTTTATCATCATGCATCATAATTATGACTTTGGATGACATGCAACATCACAAAGAATTATTTCACAACCTATGTCTGCAACTTATGATTTTCATTAGTGATTATCCCTCTGATTATTATCTCAGTTAACTGATTTCTTGAGAAAATGACTGATCCTTCAGTCCATAAAATGTCTCACAAAGTCTCACTAATTAAGAGGCTGGAAATTACAGCATTTTAGGCATTTTTGCTAAAAAAAATGCTTAAAAGATTAACTGATTGTAAAAATAGTTGCACGTTCATTTTGTGTTGATTGACTAAACAATTGGAAAATTTTATCTAATATAATATCAAGATCTAGATATACTTTATTGCCTTCTTAGGGAAATTGTCTTAGGTTCACTGTACCAATTTTCAGTAACTCCATGCATCTCCATGTAGTCAACTCAATAAAACCATAATGACACTCAATAAAATGTATAAATGAAGTTATGACATGATAGAATATGGTGTTTTTGGTTCAAAGTCCCATTGGTATTACTGTACTGCTCATAACATGTTTCAAATCTTGCACTGGGGTGATTATATGACAATAAAATAACTATTAAAAAAAACTATTAGTGTCATGTGTTGTACCCTCACTTGCTTTTATAGTCTGTTGTTTGAAAGTGGACTACTAATATTTTTCTAGCTTACAAAGCCAACTACACGGTTCAACAGCTGATGAAGCAGAGTCAGGCAGTTTGAAACATGATTTTTATATGAATTATTCACTGTCCTGTCTGCTTTTACAAAGCCCTTGGACATGACATTCATGGAAATTTTTGCTGGTATGTTAATATTTCAGGGGTTGCTAACTAGCAAGCTTTTCACCTTGCCTTCAAAAAAAAGACAAAACAAGCTTTTTTGACACATTCATTTTAAAAATGCATTTTCCCCCTTTGGTGTTATTTTATCAAGCTACAAAGCTGATAAAATCACTGAAATGTGCAGCAGGAACAGGGCAGGAAGGGCACCATTCATAACGTATTTACAGCAGCTGCATTCCTGACAATCAGCATAATTAGTTCCACTGTACTCCAATATGACAACCACTTCAAAATAAATTATTAAAACCATTCAACCAGTACACACACTCAATGTGGAGATAGCCCTAAGATGTATAAACACACATATTCTCACAGTTCTTGCATACATGCACATGCATATTACACTGCAGACACACACATTCATCAAAGATTGCGGCAGATGTCGTATGCAATTACAGCTCAGAGGTAGAGCAGGCTTTGTTTCCAAATGTCAGGGATTTTATTGTAAGCGGTCACCGTCAGACCTGCTCTTTCTCCCGAGGACCCTCACAGTATTTCACTTGATTAGATTCAATTTGGAAAGAGAGCTGCAGGGCATTAATAACTGTACGACACTGTTGTAAAGTTGGAGTATGTGTGTGTGTCAGTGCATGTAATATACACTGAGTGTGTGTGCATGTTAAAAACTCTTTTTGTTCTTACAGCCTGACCTTTCAAAATAAAGGACGTCCTTATCTTTATGTAAGCTTTCTAATTGGTTAGGGCTGTGGCTGCATCATTGGAGCGCTGGAAGACATTGTGAGAACATTATGCAATTTGTTTCTCTCTGGATCTCTTTTCTATTTTCTGCTTCTGCCTGTTCGTCTCTCTTTGCAGTATAGCATGTTGATCAAACAGCTGCGGTGCAGCAGATTATTTTCAGAACACGCTGTAAAGCACCTGACCTCATAAACTACAATAGGGTCAGGGTCATAACTGCTCTACAGGACAGCTGATGTTACAACCAGTCAGTGAGTGCAGCATTCAATACATTCAAACAGATTAAAACTAATAAAGCATACATGTACTAACAGTTAAAGACTAATAATTTTGATACTATATTAGATATGGTCTGCAGAAATGTATTAACTTAATTCTCATTGTACACATCAACTTCATTTTACTCAATGATTATGTCAATGCAATGGTATCAGGATTATCCCAGCTGCACTTTACAAGCTTATAACCAGAACCTGTGTTACAAACTGGACAGGGCAGTTTATAGACAACCCTTAAGAAAGACAATATGTAGTTTTATTACAGGAATTGTAGAATCCAAAGGCATAGTGTACCTACCACCATCTGCCAGATTCAGAAGTGGTAGGTACTTTGCTTATGATTATAAATGCATGTATAACCTTCACCACAAGTAGAACTGACTGAATCTGAGGCTGAAATCACATTTTTTTTAAAGAATGAAAAATAAATAATAATAATTATGTAAATTTCCGACTACAATTGTGTAGCAGTTGCAACAAGGAAGATTATCTCTGTAAGGGATGGAATTTTACCAATCCTCAATTGTTGAACAGTTTTTTTATTTGTTTATGACTTATTAATTCACAATAAATTAAGTCACGTATCTGACTTTTCCTACACTGAACAGATCATATTATATGATCAGCTTTGTTATGGATTGTTGTTATTGCGTCTAGTAGCAGAAGACAATAGCTAATACCAGGATTGAAAATCCAGCAAAATACTATACAGTAGATAGAAGCTCAGCCAAGGCCTAAAAAGTGATTATAGTCAGGAGTGATATTTGCATACAGTATGTCTTGTCTTATTCGGGAGTCGGGGAGCAGAACTTTGTTCTAGCTGTAGACACCTCATGCATGACTGAGTTACTCAAGTAAAAACTGTATTAGTCTAATGTAACCAGGATGTGACAAAGGCATGAATGAGTTCCAGTATGTCTTGAGATGACAGGATGGAACTGATCTTACTAACATTCCAGAGATTAAAGGATGTCTGAAACATTTTTTATAATATGCAAACTGAAATGCAAAATGGAATACAATTTTTACAGTTTCAGACACAGGCATTACATGACTAGAGCAATACTCTAGAAATTACTGAGCTGCTTGTGCAACAGGGTCACAGCCAGTGGTTAAAATGTATGTTTCAACTTGAGGTCTGAGCCAGAAAGATAATTATATAAAATGGATGGTCTGTTAAAATCATTTGAGGCTTGAGTGTTTCTTTATTTTCCTTATTAATAAAAACATACTGTAGTAGAGTTTCAGGGTTTATTTTTGAACAAAGTTGACATTAAAGAAGCTGTACAGTAAACCCGTTCAATATGATACTGTTGTGGTTTTGTAGGATTGTGCTTTGTTATGAATCACAACCCGAGGGATAAGACAGATGCCACACATATGAAACTCAAAGAAAGCTTTATGTGTTGCTTTTCTGAAAACAAAAGTATATAAACATCTGTCACTCAGGTGCAACAATATCATTCTTCCAGCAGCTCTTTTAATCAAAAGCATTACAAGCACAGATGGCGAGCAAAGCACAGTGAACAAAATGAGTAGTTACTCTGCAGAGCTTTTATTTTTTTATACTTATTGATTTGAAGATGGGAAAAAACCAACAACTGCACAGCAGAAAAAAGCCAAAGGCTTCTTTTTCTGGAGTGCAGTAGTCCCTATTAAAACAACCATACTGCTGGTTTTCATTGTACTGATTTCCGGGATTCGAAGCAGCCATTGTTTTCTATTCACAACAGCATGAAAAACAACTAGCAGAGCCTTTAAATTTACTAACAATACGTTTTGGTAATCCATCACAGAGAATAAATGAAATATCTTCTTTGATGGCCTGTTTAAGGAAATTTGTGAGTTGTCTGCCAAATAGCATGTTTTTAATGCAAAACATGATGAAATTCATCATCCTATTCACAACAACTTGGTCTCCTTCCTGTCTGTCTTCCAACATGTGATTCCTCTCAAACTTATGCATGAATGAGATGCTTTTAGCAGCTTACTTTTCTTTCTAACACATCCTGGAACATATAAACACATGTGTATCACTTATAGGAGGTTTTAAGTTTTTTTGGTTTTTTATGCTACATAGATATGAAATGAAAGTAGGGCTGAAACTATTAGTCAATTTAAAATATGACATGTTTTAACTTTAATTATTAATTGTTTAAATTACTTGCTTGCTTCTCAAATAATAATTTCAGCACTTCCCTCGCATATGTTGAACATTCGTTGAATCATGAAGGACATTTTACACTAGTTAAAGAAATGTTTGTTCAATTAATTATGAAGTTAATCAACAGAATAACTGATTATAACTGATTAAATTATATTCAACAGAGTCAGGATGTAGACCTATCTGTGGATGGAGCACTTCCTCTGAAGAATAATGCTTAATAAAATGGGAGGTGAGGAGACTGTATGGTAATGTAGCTATATGTGGAAATAACTATGATGAGAACAAGTACTGACATTACATTATATCAGAAAGAACTAAAGAATATTTTGTGTAATTAGACCAAAGAAACAATTTAATTATTTCTCTGCCATAACAAGCATGATAAATTACTTGCCATAATCTCAGAAATGCCACATACAACATGAAACTCATTAGTTGTGGTTGAAGCAGATGCTCCGCTGGATGAATTGTTATTGCAGTGTTAGATGAAACATCATTGATATCATTGAATTTCAAAACAGAAAAATAAAAAAAAGGATGATCTACTGCTGCATGACTGAGAATATCTGCTTGTAGTGGAGAATTTCTGTTGTGGCTCTGATAGCTGGGAATAAAACTAGTTGTAATATGAGGGTTGTTGGCAGTTAAAAGCAGATCTGTGCTGGCTAATTAAAAAGTAAATGTGACTCATGTTAACTGTGTCATTTACATTTAACCAAGCTTAAAAATATTCCAACTGCCCACAAGCTTTGACAAGATCTTTCAGGCAAGTGTGTTCATTTCTCTTGTCACAGACAAGTAGGAAAAAGCTGAAAACCATTACTCTCATGCCCTCTGTCACCCGCTGCAGTCCTTAAATCACTCACTCGGCTCAAATTTGCTGTTGTCAACATTTCCACATTATCTGCTTGGCCAAGGAATTTACTGGATCCCCCTGCTGCTTTTGTGGGGTTGGTGAGAAATGGTGAGGCATGTAACCCAGAGCCAATAATGTCACTTTGATATTTGATGTTTTTCTACCTTATTTAAACAGGCAACACCAAAAAAGATCCAAAAAGCTTTAAAAAATAGGGAGAACGTAATTCACTGGTGGAGAATCCAGGGAAAAGCAGAGAGAAGAAGATTCTTGTTTGGCATTCTCACTTCATCCTGCAGGCTCTCCGCTTTGTGCTCAGTATTGATCCCTGAGCTCGCCCTGTTTCAATTTAGCCTCTCCTCATAATATATATAACACATCTCGGATTCATCCTACCTACTCTCCCGCTCTCTCACTTCTCAATGAGGGGATACGACGCTGAGAGGGGACCATATAAGCAGCAGCAGGCGCCCAATCTGGCTATTGGTTTCATGTTATTGAAACCTGACCAAATAAAGAGGGAAAAGCATCTGTCAGTGACACCAAACGGAGAAGATGCATGGGAGACGGGGGGGGGGCAACCTTGTGTTTCCTACAACCATAGAATTACATAAAACAATACAATAAATTAGTTAAATTTGCATGATTCACTGCTTGTCCAATCTGTGAATGACTACGCTATCTTGGATAAAACAAAATGTGCTAGAACATTTCACTAATTACAAGCTACTCTGTGCTGTAAACAAAATCACATTAATCACGCGGAGGATGCAGCATCAATAAATCACTACATTGGAGTAAAACAAAGCAAAGCAATCACACAGTGTGTCACTAACACTTAGCTGATTCTGCTCAAAGGCAGTGAAAATGGAATAATATTTCACATTTATTTAATGGATGTGCGCGGAATAACAGTGTTTGCAAACGATTCAGTGGCTGTTCATCATCAACATCACATCAGTCACACGCAATGACTCGCCTTTCCCCTGCTTGTCGTATGAGCTGCACGCTGTGCTCTCAAGTACAATGTACACAACATACATTCAGTGCTCTGAAAATTTGGACTCTCAAACTAAACTAGCTCATACGGCTCAAATGAATTAAGAACTGATTTCCTTTATTTGTATTTCATGACAGCAAATATATGCAAAGTCACCTATAAAACAATAAAACTTATGGTAAATCCAATAGAGTTACTAGACAAAAGTATTTCCACAAGTTAAACCTGCATTATTCATTATTTTTTATATTCATATTAACAATGGATTAAATTACATTTTTATTATGTGTCAATCACAGACTATCATTATCACAGTCTACAGTTATTCTAAGCGCTACTAAGCCTTTCAGCTTATTTTAGTTCATTGTTTGGGTTTTTTATGAGCCATGTTTCAGTCTCATCACGCAGCCAGTATTCAACAAACAGGCCCTAAAAAACAACTGTACACTACCTGCTCAGCATCACACAACTGAGAGACACATTTAATGACCAGCTGAACACAGTGCAGCAGTCTCTGGATTTGACCAAAGCAAAGCTAAAACAAGAGTGAATGCTGGATTTATATTCACCATATGACCAGAAACACAATCCAATATCTGGATGTGTAGGAGGTAACTGTTTGTTAATCCTTTCTACAGATCAGCTTTATAAAATGACAGTTCAGTTGAGACCAAACTGCCAAAAAGACACAAAAACTAACTAAACTATTTTAACTATGTCTTAATTATTATCCATTTTATAGCTATATGTTGAAAACAATCGCAGTTTCTGTCTACGTAATTATCTTTATTGCACAACTATGTTGACACTGACTGACTTGAATCTGTGTTTTTGTTTATTGAGTAAGTAACAATTAGGTTCAAGTAAACTACAGTGCAATCTCAGACAAACAGATGATGAGGCAGGTTTTTCCGAAAAATGGGACAGTAGAAGTGTTTTTAGCTGTAATTTGGTGACAAATAAAGACTGGAACACAATCTGCTTACGAGTGCGAGGCGGAGAAGTAGTTTAAATGCTGCAGGACAGGTTTGAGAGGGTGAATCAACTGTACTCGTCATGAATTCAAGTTGATTATATCTGCCAACATATTTTCTGATCTAATATTGAAAATCATGTATCAGTATCAGATGCAGTGGGTGTAGTATTGCTGTTAGAGCTATCAGGCTTTTATATTCACAGTGTTCTAATTCGAAGAGAATTGATGGTGTGGTAAGAGAATCTCACAAAAGGGCACACTAACACCCAGAGGAAATGTTCTATTGAAATTGTACAGAGGGCAGAGAGAGCGAGAATAACACACACGCAGAGTAATACATAGAAAGAGAGAGAAAGAGAGCCCTCCATGCATGCTGGCTCCTGTTCTTAATTATAGTAAAGCACTAAAGTGCCTCATTCATTTCAGCAGGGTGGGGCAGTGGCCTGTGACAAAGAAAAAAAAAGAAACGTTTATATAATTTTCACCTCAATTTATTCAAGTGTGCGGCACAAGGATTGAGGACACACAGCTATGCATACAAAAACAAGCACACACACACACACAGTCACAGTCACACTCATACAGTAAGATGTGTACACACACACAAACACAGAGAGAATTCAACTTCCCTCCACTTAATTCCATCCCAGATGTTCTTGTGGTTGACAGAGGGGGGGAAATGGCTGTACCACATTTTGAAAAACACACACCCATATTAAATGTTTTCAGTTAAACAGTCAACAGTCAGAGAAGAGAAGAGAAGAGAAGAGAAGAGAAGAGAAGAGAAGAGAAGAGAAGAGAAGAGAAGAGAAGAGAAGAGAAGAAACAACACAAGCACTTTCCTCCAGTTGATTTATGTGATTCTATTACATTAAACATTCTTTCCCCTGAGCAGGCTCAGCTCCCTAGCAACCATTGCTTGCAGCCCTAATGTGTCTGGCACGGGGCCAGTGAAAGCTGCCTGCCTTATTGATTGCCAGATTGAAAAGTTTGCATTTAATAGGTCCTGTAATACATGAAGGAATTATTCAGAGGGGCTCCTTGTCAAAAACCCAAATTGGTTCTTTTGACTATCAAAAAACAACAGGGGCCTCATAACAAATGAGTTAGCAGAAGGCTCCAGAGGGCCCCTTTTGTGCATGAGATGAAATTATACATAGCTTTAGTCCCTTAGAGTTACTACAGTCATGAGGAAGGAAAAGCTGAAGCCATGATTACTACGAGGTTAGAGGCCATGTTGTCGTTTAGGACGAGAAAGACAAGTTTGTGCTGTGACGATCCCCTTTTGTATAGTGATGGATTGGCCCTAAACACTGTTCGCTGTCTGGTCCCCGGCTGCATCCTGACTAATGAAAGACTACTGCTGGGTTGTGGGGGTCAATCCACTTATGGCACAGTCAATTCTGAGAGTAAAAACACGCTTCTCTGTAAGAACCTAAAATGTGCAAATACCACAGGGAGCAAATTTAATCAGCTATCTTTGGTTGCAGAACTACAGCTGGCTTTTGACTACACAAACAAGTGAAACTCCTCTTCGTGTCTCTCTCTCTCGTCAAACCAGCTTAAAAGCTTTTACAACCAGGTGATGATACTCTATCTGCTATGACGGCCACTCTCATTTGTCGCACAGCTCTGTCCATCACAAACTCAGTTGAGCAGCTGTGATCAGAGATCTCGGAGGTTGTCACCAACGGAGAGAAAGGAGGACGAGTAAGAGTTTGTAGCTTGTAGTAGACAGCATTTCCAACCTCTCATATCCTCATTCTGCAGAATGAAATGGATGACATGTTTGGCTTTAAATGTATCTTTAATGGGACAGCAAGTTTCCATTTGAGTGAGTTCTGTGGGAAGGTTACAGCAAAGGAGGCAGAGGGAAAGAAAAAAAAAAACATCTTATCAGGAGATTGGGAATTGGGTCAGGCAAGGAATTACATGCCATTCTAGATCAAAGTTGCCGTGTGTATTTCCTCAAAGAGGGGCCGCTCATTATCAAGTCACTTATTTCTTGAGGCGTGCACTATGTAAAAGGACACATGATTTAATATGTTTTCAGTAAAAGAATTAAACAAAAAAAAGATCAGGAGGAGAAAAAAGATTAATACTAGCAGCTATTTGGGACAGGCATGTTTCCCAATGGTGAAATTGTAATGAGAACGAGAAGGGAGGGGGTGTGTGTTTGTTGAAGATGTTTG
>JAUMHL010000008.1:3129649-3151519 GCA_032362345.1 Sandelia bainsii | reverse complement strand
GGGGGGGGGGCGGCTGTCATTCAACATGGCTCTATTGTGAATTCCTGTCATTATATAACAACCTCTTTCTCTCTCTCTCTCTCTCCATCTACCATCAGATCTGTACGGAGGAGGAAGGCTTTAAATAAACAGCCCGTACAGTTAAACCAACTGGAACCCTTTTCAATAATTACATCCAGCACAATACTCAATTTACATTGCATTTATTTAGCTGGAGGACTTGACAATGTGGCAAAGAAAAGAGTGACATTAGCAGCAGATGATAACAACTAGAGCAATACGTTCCCCAAGGGGAGACGTTTTAGTCTGTGGCTTAGAGGGAGACTTTACAGATAGCAATATGTCATTAAAAACCAGTGCCATCTGTTCACATTTCTTGTTTATGTGCTGTTATGGATCTAAAGTGTATTGAACATACAAAAGCAAATCCCAGAAATGCAAACTGTAGGATTTTCTTTTTCATACTTTGCTTTGCAATTAGTTGTGATTATACATTCTAACAGCACCACAAAAAAGGAAACAGCAACCACTAACAATCGTTTTCTCTCCACAAGCTCTAATGATCTCTGTTTGAAGTTCCTTAGCTCGGTCCACAAACTGCTTTCACAAGGCTGCGGTGTTATTCATGTGACATACACAGCATTTGGCTAAACAAGCAGGTAATTTCTGATAAACTGCGACCAGCTTGGCTTTAAACTCATTCATTCCAGAGTACAGAACACAACCTCTGATGTGGCAAACCCCCGCTTTACCAACAGAGCTGTAATCACAGTAATGCAGCACATACACTGTTTGTAGCTGCTTGTCTCACATTGCACAGGAAAGATAAGAACTTCAGTGGCAAATATCTACTAGCTGCGATAACAAGTTTATGTTGACTGGTCATTCATGCCAAATAAATGCTTCTTATTTCTCTTACAAACACTTGCAATAAGTTCAATAGGAGTTGAAAATAACAGTGGGGGATATCTTTGTTTACATGCCAGTTTTGTTTATTCTTCTGTTGGTCATTTTATTTTGTGAAATTCATCCAATGACTGCTATGTATTATATATAAAGTACAATACAATGTGAGAAGTATGAGAAAATGGTTTGTAGAAAATGATTTGACAAAGGCTTCTGTTGTTTGCAGACCTTTATCTCCTCAGATGCTCTTTCTTACATTCAATAATTATTTTCAGTAACACAAATCAAAGCTGTACTTATGTGGTAACATCGTGATTCTGTGACTAGACTATTGTTAACATTAGATATCATCCTCTGACACATCCAATGAAACAACAGCTTTTCCCTGAGTTATGGCTGTGGGGGAAAGCAGGGGAAAAAACACGACTGGCTGAATGCCTCTCATTTTGCCAAGTGCTCCTCAGGCCAGTACATAACAAGGAAATGGACTGACAGGTTGAGAAAGAGGACAGAGAGGCATCAATGATCTATTGTCTGCAGCCAAACGCTCCTTCCAGCTCCTCTGGCACTCAATATATCAAAGAAACCAAAATATATTACACCATCTGCACTGAGATATTTTACAAATACAAATTATGTCATTTGTATTTCTTTGGCTTAATAAAAGCATTAGGAGCAGTTATGTGCCCATGAAAGTATGTGTGGGTATGCAGCGCGCGCACACACACACACACACACACACTCACACGCACACGCACAGTTTCCACCAAAGGTCTGGAATCTATCAAAGCCCCCATTGCAATTACCTTTCAATGTGGGAAAAATGCATTACCTCTGTGCTGTGAAATGAACACTATGTTATTCCTACAAGGCTAGAAGTCTATCATCCATACTGTGTACTACAGTATATATCCTGCAGCCTGGCACTGTGACCCTCTTACATCAGTTCTGCCTTACAGATTATGACAGATATAAAGTGAATGTTGAGGAGCTGATCTGCAATCAGAGGCAAGAGCTATTTTTACCTTGGCTCAGGTCTGACTCAAAGTGTTTTTCCAACACTCTAATGCTAAGTTGGAATTAAATGGGTATTTAATGTGAGAGTTCATTTGCTCAAACACCCTCACACACTGTAGAAGATATTATTATCAATGTGCACAGTTCAGTCTCAAACCGTGTAAGCAAAACGCTTGAAAAGCAAATCTTTTCTTTATTGTTGACACCAATGTCAAATGAAATGTAGCTGTACTTTCTAGATTCATTTGTTAAAAGATAATGCAGTATTCTGAATCATGTTCATGTGCCTTTATCAGACGCCGTAAAGCACATGCTGATCATATTCAATGCTAGAGGAAATCTTTATTTAACTAAAAGTAGCAATACTACAATGTAAAAAAATACTCAAATATGAGCATTATTAACTGTTTTATATAATGTTAAGTAGTTCAATCTCTAGCTGTGCATTTTATTTCACTATATTTCACTATTTATATGTAAAGGACATCCAAACTAGTAGCTGAATAAATGTACTTAGTTAATTTCCTTATCATTCCTTTCATAATCCTCATATGTTTTTAATACTGATTTGACTTTCAAGTCCCTTTGATATGCACAACAGGGCTTCCAGAAGAGGACAGTTTTACATGCATTCATAAAGCAGATGGACTGGCATGCTTGTAAAATATGCAGAGTTATTAATTGTACAATCTGTGATGCCTAGAATGCCTACTGAGCAGCACAAAATCATCCATATCTATTTATCTGAAGGCAGAATGTGAAACTGTCAGGCAGAAAGAAACATACCAAGGAGACATGTACAAAAGGCATCTCTGCATTAAAATATTAATGTGGCTGTAATGCTTGAAACGAGCATCATTTTGACAAAGACAAATATAGAAATCTCTCCAGAAAGGAGAGATTGGGTAACACTTAAGTATGAGTCAGAGTGTAAGAAGAACTGGCAAGCAATTTGTTTAAGAAAAGAAAGCAAATGTTCCTCAGTCAACACACACTCCCTGATTAAAAACCTCCTTTAAAGCATTTCATTAAAAAATATTTAATATAAAATGAATATCTATAAATTTGTTATCTTAAAAGAACCTCACTCCTTTTTGGTCTGTTTATGCCTGGCAGAGGTCCCATCAATAGCTTCTCCGCTGTTCCAGACCTGACTAATGGAGAGAGGAGAGACACAACTGTTGTTTTAGACCCTGCTAATGGAGAGACAGAGCTCTTCATTTCCTCTGAGGCCATTCTCATTGTTTAACCATACACCAGCATTCAGCCTTCTCCCTCTCGCGGGCCGAAAAACACATTATGTGACATTCCAGAAATAAAATAACACAAATTATTAATGAATATAGCCATTGAAAGAAGCTGAATTTGATTACGGTGCGAGTCATTACAGGATATAGCTTGTGTGTTGGGTGGTCTCTCTCTCTTTCTCTCTCTCTCTCTCTCTTAGTGTGTCTTTCCCTCTCTTTCTCCCATTCAAATTCGAGGCATGCTCAAACATCTAATAGATTTTTCCACCCCGGCACACAATTTACTGCTTACAGATTTAGAATTCTCTGGCTTCCGGCCAGGCCACAGTCAGAAGGGAATTAATGATATGAGCACATCAGTGAGGAAAAACAGCTTGTGATTCTCTCTCCTACAGGTCTAAGGATAATGAAGAAGATACTGCCATAACCCCACCCCCCTTCCTCAACACCCCCAAAAAGAAAAAGAAACATACCAGAGAAGGAGAGAAAGAGGGGAGGGTTAAGAGAGGCACATAATCAATACAAACACTCCATTAAATTACTTCTAAAGGGATTTTGGACAGTTTGTAGAATTAGTTCTGCCGAAAAAGCAGAAGGGGAAGCAAATATGTTTGAGGGGCGGAAAGCAAACAAGTGCAAACGATACAATCTGCCACATATTCTGAATGGAGGAGTACAGTGGCAGTGTGTCTTACAAAAAAGCATGGCATTCTTTCTCTGTCAGAGTCACAACATACCATTATTCTTATAACACCATCACACGTTCTCTTTATCTTTTCCAAGAAACCGCTTACTCCTTCCCACGTTGCAGTCCAAACATAAAACATTTTCATGTCTGATACTGACTCAAAGTCCCAAATATTGTTCTGTATTGTCACCAAGACAAATCAAGCATGAGAAGACAGCATCTGTCTGTTTCCTTATCACCAGTTCCTACCCGCATAAACATTTGGGGATGCTCTGAACAGTCTCTGAAAAAGGACAGAATCTATCCTCTCCATCAAATTGAAATGTTCCGACTGAAATATTGTTGGGATATCAACTCGGGTATATGTGCCAAGTCTGGCATACAGATCAGATGTTGCTTCAGAGGGAAATACAGTGGTTCTATCCGAGTGGGCGAGGCTGTAAAGAATCTTGATATCACTCTGTGCCTCACTAGCCTTCTGCACCTTCCAGCTCAATCAATATAACTTCACCTCTGATCACATGTTTAAGGCTGTCTCACTTTCATACTACACAATAATGCTAAGCAGGGGCTGAGGAAAAAAGTGATCAAATCAAGTGTACTCAAAAAGGTCTGTATTTAGACTTTAAAAAAAAGGCTTCCTTTTTTAGTGTGCTATTGATGGACACATTTGTCCTACAAATGCATTGCACAAAAGAGACTGAGGAGCTGTTCACAGCTGCAAAAACATTAAACGCTATGAAACAGCTCAAAGAAGAACTCTTCTTTTTTCAACAGCCATTTAGTAGAAGTTTAAAGGATATGTTAAAACAGGTGTGCAAATTGAAATCTTTTTTCTTGTCATCTGGTCATTAAGAGTTTCTTTCCTAACACGCTGCCAGTGTAAGTGACATGACACATTGAAGTGTTTTTGAGGAAGATGTTGCACTACAAATGAACCCTGCAGAACATGTATAGAGAAAATATGTAGATTTGGACCTGCACTTGCCAATGAACTTAATGTACTTAAAATAATGCACAGTAATTAAGTTACTATAATGCATAATTTATTATGGATTATAGGTGAAAAATCCATAATGTAGCTCACAAAAAGCACATTTTACTACAAATCTATCAGGTCAAATTTCACTCTGGATATTGGGAAACATCAATGAAAGTGCAGCATTTGCAGCTTTTCCCTCAGCAAAAAGCTGCACGAAGAACAGGTCTTTCCTGGAATAATAATAACTGACCTTCATTTCCATCACTACTGAACATTCCATGAAAACACTGATGTTTTCTGATATTTAATCCGTCATGCACCCTCCTGTTTAGTGTGATCCATTGTTTACATTTTGTGGGTTAAACCACAGCTTTAATATAAATCCCTGCAGGAAGCATCCAGCATTTTATAAACAAACCCAATAATAATTTTAATTTCATGGAGTAATTTGTTTCCTTTTCAATTCAAGTGCCACAAAAGCAGTATAAATAAAGTATAAGTCAAAGAGAGAGAGAATCGGAGAGCTCTGATTCTAACAGCATCGAGGGATGAAACAGCTACTGTACAGATGATACTATAGGTGAGGCCAGGAGTCAGAAACACCATCTATGTCATAAGCTATGACCTTGTCTAATCCCTAATATCATCTCAACTCACAACCCGCTCACTGGTTTCCGCTCTGAAGACTTGAAGAAAGACAAGACAGAAAATTTATTGAGCTATTTTGTGGGCAAGAACCATCCTTTGTGTTTTTTTTATTAATAATATCATTATTATTATTATTTTCCATCTACAGCTCTCTGTTTCTTCCTGCACAAGCCAACAAACTGTATCAGCAGATACAGCACTCCAGTGTTCGGCCTTGTAGTATACGACCAGAAACCAATTTCAGTAGGCAGCAATGAAAAAAAAAAAGGAATCAGGCCAGATCTCTGGGGAGAGATAGAGGGGCAGAATGTAAACTTCCCCAGCAAGCCATCCCCGGAGGACTGAACTGTAAAAAGAAGCTCTAATGCTCACTTCAATACAAGATAAACTGAGTGGACAGTTTGCATTACCTGATTAAGTGAATTACATTACAGGTTACATAATTACTGCAAAACACAATACATCACTCTGTAGAAAAATGTTGTTACCGTCCACTCCTTAAAATTTGTGGGAAACATGTAATTCAGTTAAATTGCTATTTATAGAGTTTGTTAAATGCAAGTAAATATGTCTATGTCAACTGTGGACCATAAGCTGACTGATTATTGAGATTTAGCTAATGTAAATCCTTAATAAATTATACAACCACCCATACTTAAAGGAATAGTTTGACATTTTGTGAAGTACAGTTATTCTTAGCATGTTTTACATTTGAATGGAGCCAAGCGTTTACAATCTTTAAGCTAACCTAGGCTAACTAGCTAACTTCTTTAACTTTAATAATAAATGACTGCACGAACAATGTCCTCCTACACCACTTCAGCCAGCCCGTCTCCTAAAACACTGTGTCTCAAAGCCCGGCTTGAATTATGATACCAATCATCTCTCTGCCTCACAGATTTTAGAGAAGCACAGCTGTCGATGCTGCAGGACAGCAGCGAAGGTCACTTGCGTCTCTAATTAATTACTTCGCTTTGTGTGAGCATCTTTGGTTTCAGTCTTTATGCATTTCTGAAGACAGAATAAAGCTTTGTTTGCTCACGAAACCATAATGCAGATCAAGAGCGAAATATCAGCCACTCTGCTATTTGAGACACATTTGTCTCGTAGTATTTTTCATATGTTGCCTGTGAGACACAAATACATACCAGTGAACTTAATTCACATTGGCAGGGTGCCAGGAAAAGTTAGGCTACGCATTTGGGGAAAAAAAGAACTGCTTCCCTCAATAACAATGGCACACTTTATTGCTCTTTAGTTCACAATGGTTTTCTGTGCAGCTTGTGGTATTGCTGCAGTATCCTGTTATGGGGAACAATCCAATTCCTCTGACATAGTTACAGATCAGTCTGGGAATAACAATCAGCAAATATATCATTCAAGTACTAAAGTGAGCAGCCACTCCAGGCTCTTACGTTTATAAATACAATTCAAAAAAGAGCATTTAGCTATATCATAAAGAAGTCAGTTTCGTCAATGAGCCAACATATTACACAGAATTACAAGACATTCAGCTACAGGACGCTACAGGGTACTTTTATATCTTATCTGCTGCTGCTGTGGCATGAATATTTCATTTCAGTAGTCAGCAGCATTGCAGTAGCATATTTCAAATTTCTATGCAAACCCTTGCACAGAGTAACATGCATTGGCCTTTATGAATAAGTGATCTCTCTCTCTCCCTCTCTCTAACCCCCCCCCCCCCCAAATTGTTAGACTGTCAACAACTGACACACGCCAAAAATGTAGTGTACAAACAAACAAATGGATAAGTGAATGCAAACCACTGATTGTTCATGTGTAGCATTTGTGCATGTGTCCATTTATATGTGTGTGTGCATGTGTGTGTGTCTCTGGTGCCCTGCCAGAGTCTGAGCCCGTTCTGCTGAGTGGGCAGATTCTGTGGCGGAGTGTCCCATCGGAGTGACAAGTGCATTTAGAAACAGCCTGATGGAGTCATTAACGGCAGCGCTGCTCATTAGCAACACACACACACACACACACACACACACACACACACAACCCCTCAGTAACAATAGCGTCATCGTCAGGTTATTACACCAACAGAAAAATCTACAAAATCTAGACAATACAGCACATTTATAGAAAAGCATAATACGGAACATAATATAATTTAATAAGCAGGCTGACACATCTATTTATGAAAGCAAGCAATCACACACCCACATGCACAATCAAACTATATTGATTACTGGAATAAAAACAAAGCATCTACTATTGATCCTCTTGTCCTTTTTGTGTATGAGATTCAAGCAATGTCAAGTAATCAAGGGCATTACAGCATCACACAGAAACACATAACAGCTTCTATTCCTGGAAATCCTGAGCAGAAAACAGTACAAGAGCCTTCAATAAAGCGCTTTTTTCTACAGAAAAAGGCTTGTATTTTTAAGCCTGTAGCAGTTTCACTTCCACATAGACTTAGGCATAAAATCATTATTTAAAAAAAAAAAAGACCTAATAGAGCATCATAAAGCTAAAATTGTAGGTTTAATCACCAGGGTAAATACTTAAAACCTGAAAAGAGGTGCTGTAATTGTGACAGTATTTTTAGCCTATTTGCTAAGCTACATTATACCATTATAATCAGTATTAGGCATTACATCACAGCATGAGAGAGAGGCAAATAAGTGCTTGAAAGGGAACATTATGTTCTTTCTGATTATTAGCCTCAAATGCCAGAGTTTCCCATTTGCATCAGATGAGTCATCCGCAGAGACATCCAGCTTTATGTTGGGAATGATTCATGGGTAATGCTGTAGTGAGACCCCAAGAGCATAGTGCAAGAACCAAACATTCACTGACACTTAATGGCACTGTGTACATGATGAACACACCAGACAACCATTCAGACACACAGCAATGATCCCTAAAGCTGCTGAGATACAAAGCCAATTATGATCTGAACTGGCAGATAAGAAGATATCAGAGGTGCTGTCGACTACAGTTTAACGTGACTCAATTATTAAAGGCATTACAAGTTAAATTATGTGATTTTTGCAATGCTGTCTTTGTTATTGTCACACTCAGAAAACAAGGCTGTTATACAGTACTGTGGGATGGTAATGCACTGGCAAACACACTGCCATTACCTCTAGCCTGCCTCTATTAGTGTGATTCTCAGCTCATTATATCGGGAGGAATTCCAACTACATACTGATGAATTACTCCAGTCGAGACAACACTTGTTAAACCAACCAAAGGACAATAAACATAAACTGATTTATGTTGGAGACAGGACACAAATACATAAACATTCAACACAGGCAGCCAGAGAAATTAGAAACACTGCAGTAACCTTTAGAAATGCAGAACTGTTATAAAATAACCTCAATAAATAAATAAAATAAATTGAGGTTTCTGCTGGTGCTCACCTAGCTGTGCCCTCTCCCTTTGGACATCCTTGAAGTTGAGTCCGCTGGTCAGGGTGCTTTCTCTGTAGCGGTGGAGAGCCTCCCGCCTCCCGTTGGTCCCCAGTTCTCGGAGCACGGAGGGTTTGAGAGGCTCCGCTTTCAGACCATGGGCCCATCCTGAGAAGTCTGGTACCGTCCACTTTACCAGATCCCCCAGCCGCACAATCACCTTCTCAGACACTGCAATTACTTCGTGCTGAAAAGAAAAGAGAATTACAATCAGAAGCACCACCACTGTGACAAGGTGACCGATAATTTACATACAAATGTGTTGTTAAATAGACACAAACATTTTGAAAACAGAATGGCTTTATTATTATTATTACAATAAACCATATTCTTTTGAAGGAATGCATGTGGTATAGGGTTATATATGAATGTGCAGTGTTATATACTTTACTGTTTACATTATTATGGGTATATTAATAGTGAACTAGTGGTGTGCGATACCGCAAGCTTTGGTATCGATCCGATACCAAGTAAATACAGGGCCAGTATCGCCGATACCGATCCGATACTATTACCTTATAAGGGCAGCCTGCCGGAAAATGCACTCCCGTTGCATAAAAGTAAAGTAAAAATGTTTAAATCGCTTTAAAACGTTGAAATCGCTGTAAAAACACAACCAAACGCACAAAACATGAACAAACAAAAATACCAGTGTAAATTAACATCCAGATCCAGGATACCTCTCTTGAACCTAGAGACAATCACAATTGGTGCTACTAATAAATTATTTCTGTAGAAGTGCATTTCATGGCAGACTGGCCTGCCACAAAATGCACACCCCTAAAAATACTGTTTCTGTTTGTCCAAGAATTGAATAATTTTGAGAGTGATGTTGTAGGACTGATGCTGGCTAGTGGTGTAAGTTTCATGGAGGTGACACTTTCCTAGAGGGAGATCGGACGGGGTGCATTATCCGGCAGGGGAGCTCTGTCTCTGTAAAACGGGGTCTCTCTGAGGGATTTCCCTCCTCTTCTCTCAGTTTATTTTGTAGCTCGCTGTTCTCTTGTTCATGCTTTTTCCAACCCTTTTTCTGAAAGATTACGTTCGCATAAAACTAAACTGAAATCCCGATCACGTTTTTGAACAGAACGAGAATTGTTATGTTGTACTGAAACGTATTTTTGTGAATGAATGACACGCTACTATTATTAACACAAAGTGATGCTGTTTACTGGGCATGATGGAGATGCGGGAGACCCGAGTCCCACACCAAAGTCCCCCGTCTTTCACCGTAAAATACGGTAGATGACACGACGCTCCTCTTTCTCTGTGCCATCATTCACTACAGCCTGCAGGCGTCTGCTCAGCGCCGCTGAGTCACATTGTTGTGAGAGGAGTGGTATTTGTACCGGGAAGTTTACTTTCTGATGGAACAGTCGCACTGAAAGTAGAAGAGAGAAAATATCGATATCACCGTGCTAGTATCGATCCGATAACGATACCATCTTGGTATCGATACTTTGGATCGATCCGCCCACCACCAAGTGAACTTCATCATCATATAAGTGTATCATGTTTTTATGTCTAATCGTACAAATCTAAGCTGCTTAATTTATAACTGTGTAATAAATTAAACAGAAATGACACATTTTCCTTCTGAAATGGAGTACAAAAAGTACACAGTAGCATAAAACTGTACTCATCTACTTAGTGTAGTCACATTCCACTAATAGTATGGCAGTATAACAGGAACATAATCAGGTTCAAAGTTTGGTTTAAATAACAGGATTAAAATAACAATCAAAATCAGAAGTAGAAGTAGAGTAAACAGGAAAACAACAGAATGTCCTCATTTATCAACTAAATTAGTATGTGTGTCAAGTAGAATTACGGCTGTGGATGCACATTAATGTAAGTAAATTACGGCACCATGAATATGGATGCTGTGGATGATTACTGAATTGAATTTATGCCAGTAGTTAAATCAATGTCAATGAGGACATAGTTGTCAGACTTTCTGATTAGCTTTTAGGAAGTCGGGCTCCTGATATTCACTGTGACTGTTAAAATTTTATGCTTGTAAAACACCAGTGACACTCAGTGGTTATGATTACACCTTAAAAGAGCAGCTAGAAGAGTAGGAGAAATGCAATTTGTTACAACAAGGGTGTAATGAGGGAACAGCAGAACGCTATGAGCCACTGGTCTCTGACACACAATAAAACTAATGTGACTCTGTCAGGAAACTATAAATGTAAATCTGCTATAAATCTGTAGCAGTGATGTGCATGGCTGACAATAAGTGAATATAGCTGTGGTGCTTTTGTGTACATACTTCAGTCTGTTCAGCTGGCTTACTTAATACGATTTGTTCTCCCTCCAGCATGTCCTTCAACCTGTTTTTTCCTACGGTTGATTCAGCCCCTTTTAATAACTCTCATACTCGAAGAACTACAAGCCCATATGAAGAGAGAAGGAAGCAGAGATGCTTAAATGCGTTTCCATTTGAAGGGCTAATGGCTGAAGTGCTTGTTACCAACAGAGTGGAGTGGTGTGCTGGAAGATGGCTATTACAGAAACAGAGAAATCTGGAGGACAGATGTGTACAGGCAGAAATGCAGACACTCAGAGTAGGTCTCTGATGTTTACGTTGGTTATCTCCAATTTACCAGGCATCTGTCTCGCTGTACATATTTCCTGTCAAGGAGTCTGCATATTACTGACATTAAAATAACACTCATTTATGACATATTAATGTATTTATGGGAAGGTAGACACAATAAAAGCTACACCTATACAATCTAATGCAATCCAAAAGACCAACTAAACTCTCAGTTAAATGTAACGTTTAGTTTTTTGGGGCATTTTAGGCTTTAATGGATTATTCCAAAGTGTTCTTGTTATTTTACCACCATTCTAAAAACAAACACACGGTTTTTTAGCTTCTTTTCAGATTCTCTCTGAGTGCTCTGTCTATACAATTACCCATATTCAGTTCTCACATCATCTGCAACTACAGGCGTATCAAATCCCAACCAGTTGGAGACAGTATTTCCTTATAAAGGAAAAGCCTGTGAGGGATAGCTTGATATAGCTGTGCCTCCCTCACTAAGTAGAAACATCAAACATGGGTTTTCGGTCTTCTTATAATGAGCTGTCTTCAGCTGTCAAGTGGTGGCGGGTGGTTGTAACCGGCTTTCCATGCAATGAAAAACTGACTGCTGTTCCTGCCTTCAGAAAAGCAGGCCATTTGAATAATGTAGAGCAACAGTAAATAGCATTCAGCCTGCAGCCAAATGCTAAATTGTACTGTATCTTTACAGAATTTGATACTGTACTTTGATGCAATCTACTGGCAACACTTAGAGAAATAAAATAAACAAATATTTCAGTTCAGCTCATTTTATACAAAAACAATTCACAGAGTGTTGTGCTGCTGATGTAGGAGTGGAGCAAGTTGTTCAGTAGTAGACCAGAGCATACACACAGCAATAGGAAGCCTTAAAAACACTCTGTGTTCCCTCTATATCAATCAGTCGAATGACATGGCACCTTGTGTGAGTGTCAACAGATCCCGTTTGGAGACTTGTTCGGGTTGAGAGCAAAACACAACAGGTGAGAGCAATTCAGCAGCTGTCAACACAGTCTAAAATATAATCAGTCTATAAACTGAGCCATTTTACAGGCTACATCCATTAGCTTTACCATATACTGTTTTTCTCTTAATTCTCAGTCGGCTTCACACTAGCTGAAGTTTGCGGGCTGCTTTGTGATGTAGCACATACAGCCAGGAAGTCGAATACAAGCATGTGGTTTGCATAGGTCATTATATTTGATTGAGAAATGTTTAAGCAAATACTGCAGAATTAAGAAATGTGCAGTTTTTCCTATGTAATACGTTTCTGAGAACCAGACCAGTTATTGAGAAACATTCACAACAACAGTGTGGCACCAGCCGGGGCTCCCACTGTAAAATAAAAACCAAAAGAAAGAAATAGACTACACTAGAACTGCAACAAATTATTTTTTTCAATATTGTATAATCAGTTGATTTGATTTATACTTTAGTGTTTAGAGAAAAATAAGACACATTTAATCCACAATAGTTTTCCTGTCCCAATGCATGAATAAATGTATAAAATGATTGTTATTAACCGTTATTAATTAAAATAATCAGTAATTGTGTATATTTTTGATTTATTTATGATTCATCCATTAGTAAAATGCTGTCTCCTTTCTGTAAACCAATTAATTAACAAACTCTTGACAAACTCTACCAAGATTAATTATTCCAGCAGCATTCATTAGCGTTGCAGGGGTCTTCTACTGACTACTTGGATTTTCGGGTTTCAAAGATGAGCTTTAGATACTCGGGAACTTGCTCTTGTGTAAATGCCGGCCATCCACACTGTGCTGTCATTTCAAATTATGCAGCTGATAGTTTAGCAAAGTGGCAGACACAGCCAGCAGGCCACTTGATAATATAGGTCAGAGGACTGCAAGCCTGCAGCCAAGAGGTGACACTCCACATCAGCAACATACCAAACAGCCTGGTGTCATTTCAGTGACACATCCTACACAGATGCATTAAGAGCATTTAAACACTCTCAATCCTACACTAAATGTGTTACCATAGTTTTACCTGAGGTATGTCAATAAACGCACATAATCTCCCAACTGCTCGTTTTGTGATTGTGCTAAAATGCAAGGCAACACATTAACAGCTGAATGTTACATTCTGTCTGCGTTCTTCTATCAATAATTCATGTTATTACTGCAGCAGCATGATATCTCCAAAAACATTACTGAGTGAATTTATTGCTATGACTGCACATAATGGACTGAAAGTGGAAAAAAACAGACTTCTGCTGTGAAACTGTAGATAACTCTGTTCCAGCTACCCATGACTCCAGCAATCTCATTGAAATTAAACTCACTGAAATCCATATCATTCAATTTATATGGATGCGGTAGTGTACTGGTGGCAGAACAGCACATAAGGGACATTGCCAACTCTGTATTTGGTGATCCAATTAGAAACAATGCACCCTGAAATATTCCATTTCACTCCAAACAATTCCCTGTGAGAAATCCACGCCACACTACGTGAACAGTGAAGCGGACATTCCTGATTGTCAGCGTTCTGCGGCAGAGCGTCTCATCGCTCGGACAGGACTTTCAGCTTGGGAGTCAAGGGGTGCATGCTCCCAGTGGGTGGCGTCTTTCTATACTGTGGGTACACACACTAAGACAGACACACACATACACAAAGCTCATGTCATGGAAGGAAGGTTTCAGCCTGCTGCCTCTGAGAGGTCAGCCCTGGAATTCCTGAGGCCAAAGGAGATTAGTAATTGAGTAATGGACATGGTGACATGGACAATGAGGAGACAGAGAGGGAGAGAGAGGAGAACAAGTAGAGAAAAAGAAGGAGAGAGAGAGAGAACAAGGGTATGAAACACAATATGAGTTCATTATCTATCTCCCCTCCCTATGACTGACCTTGGCTTCAGTATCCCAAAACAAACTTATCTGGGAATTAAAAAGGAGCTCTGGGGAGTAAGCCAGGGACAATTGAATTAGAATATGTTTTTTTAGACAGCCCCAGGACTAGAAAGAGTTCAAGGAACAACATTTAAAAGGTGAGAATTATTGTACATAATGTTCTGGCACTTAATTCATGCAGTTTATTCATATGCATAAAAGTTGTTGTAATATCTGCAGGGTGCTGAACTCATCTTTTATTCACTGATTCCATTAAGAGATTGCTCTTACATGAGCTGGGGTGATATATGAACTTTGCATTCTTGCGCAGTTATAATGACAGAGAAAAATAGTGAGGATAACAGGAGTTTTCAAAGCCTTTCTGTAAGTGGGTGAGGCATCCATCATGTAAGGTGACACCACAAAAAACCTGTGTCAGCTCCCTTGAATCACTGCAGCTTTGTACTCTAGTGCTTCAGAAAATGCATACACACACACTCACAGAAAGACTAAATGCATGATGATTCCATATGCTCCATCTAAGAAACCGCAGTTAAGAACAAAAAGCACTGGCTGGAGCTTAATATCTGTGGCTGCATTCTCCTCAAAGGTTATAATAACTATACAATTGTAGCTGGAGGTACTGCAGTCATGCATCAAGGCAAATGTTTGCCTGTTGAAGTGGTTAGTCAATGACAAAGTGGAAAAAACCAAGCTAAAAAGCACCAAAAAGTCTCTTGTGTGTTGACAAACTGGGCGCTGTTGTAACATATCATTACTCTAGGCTGCAAAGACACAAAACAGTTCGGTGAAAAGATTGTGAAGGACAGCAATGACAAATCATAAACCAATGGGAAATGTTAGTGGGTTTTTATAGCCTTTGAAGTCCAGGGTATTCCATTTTAAAAGTTTTAAATTACACTATCCTAAAAAGCTGGTAATAATTTACATGCTATTTCAGCAATGGTGAGGAATTCACTGGAGGGCAGTGTTAAGAGTTAATGACTTGTTCTGCGGCAGGAGGAGGCATACATGCGCGCACACCGCCACACATGCACACCAACTTCCCCCACCCCTAAATTCCTGCCATTGTTGTTTGAATGGGGAGATTTGGCATAATGCACAGATTGGTCAAGGCGAGAAAGATGTATGGATATTCTAAAAAGATCACTGTAAAAATGTGCCATATCACATTTGCACTCCAGTCATTCACCTGAATGACCTTATCCATCAAAATGCTGGTCGCATATCTAAGCCACTTACACTTAACTCAACTAGCATCCCAGATGCCTGAATTACCCATTCAGGGTTTTTCCCTTAGGAAAAATCAAAGAAACAGCAAATGAATACAATCTAATTTCCCTACAAGCTGGCTTTCCAAACACTGAAACACATGCATGGACTACTGCCATGAACTGAAGAAATGGCTCTGGACGTATGCCAAAGTGTTTTCCACAGCAATCAATACTGGCCTACTGCTGCAGTACCCAGCCTGTCAGTGTGTGTGTGTACTGTATGTGTGTGTATGTGTGTGTGTGTGTGTGTGTG
Source organism: Sandelia bainsii (assembly GCA_032362345.1). Lineage (NCBI taxonomy): Eukaryota > Metazoa > Chordata > Actinopteri > Anabantiformes > Anabantidae > Sandelia > Sandelia bainsii. The sequence goes on along the minus strand of JAUMHL010000008.1, from coordinate 3,135,616 downwards.
TGTGTGTGTGTGCCAAAGCCTTGTCAGCTAGAGGGACAGAATAGAGGAGGAAGAGAGGTCAGATGAAATCAGAGGTGATGATAATAGCACATTAATATAACATGATCCAGAAATATTCTCTGCGGTTGTGAATTCCTTTTAAGAGCACCTTGCTGTATTTGCACTAAAGTGGGATATATACTATAAGATAAGCATAAGCAATTAACTGCCTGAAGCAGAGTATATAATAGGCGGTTGTTGTGTGCGGCGAGCTGTTATCTACAGCAGCTCTCTCCTGAAATAGGGAGTCCAAAAACAGAAAGTATTACAGTACCAGGAGGAGAGGCAGGCCATTTGGAGTGAGAAGAAATAATGTGTCACTCAATGAGTTTTAAAACACATGTGACTGTTTAGTCAGTGGCAGTCTGCAGGCAGACAAATACAGCAGAGGCCCCAATAGAGGGTTTGTCATAATGGGTGAGCAACTCAACACAAAGCCTGTTTAAAGACCAAGGAGAGCTCAACTGGTGGGGGTAAACACTGTTTGTCAGGCTGGGATACAATGAAAAATAGAGCTTCCTCCACATATGGACTTAATAATTAACTCAGTATAAATAGATTAATACATTTTCTCTGGCGCTGTTTATCAACTATTCAGCAAACACAGGCGCCAAGTGAGGTTTATTCAATGAATCACTATTTTTATTTCCTGCCAAACCTGACTGGAGTTAAAGCTGGCTGCGTTTAAAAGGAATTGACCTCCAACCCTGTGACAGAAGAAAAACAAGCACAGTAGGTCATGGGTTGGTTCCTCTTGTCACTGCACAGCGCAGCAAAACATGGCAAATACAGCACAGGAGAAGCTGAGAGCAAACAAATACCTGAGAAACAACCAGGAAATTACATCATGCCTCAGTGCTGCGAACACAAGTGAATCAGTAATCCAATTCTAGAAAGCTAGTTTGATTCAAGGCTGTTCTCATGTCTTCAAAAACTTGTTCCTTTTGGTATTTGGAGGATGCTGGCTTCAAGCCTAACATAATAGCAATCTGCAAGATATGAGGTGTGATCTCACAGACAAAGGGAGCGACACAGCACTGGCTGTTTACATGTCAAATGTCACAAACTGTTTCTGTTTTATGTTGGGTGGAAATATTCAAACGTAAACTTAACATGATCTAAGAATAAACGTCACAAGCCTCGGTGATGTCAGGTTGTGGCTTTACCTGATGCTGTCCGTGCTTTGCTAAAACCTTGTGAAAACAGCACACTTCCTGAGAACTCTCTGAGTTATCAAGTTCATATCTGCATGAGTCACTGGGCTAATTTGAACTCTTGATTTTCAGCCAGTCAATTACAGATTTACAGTGTAACTCCACAGCCATTAATCTGTCTTTATACACTGCCAGAGTGCTGGAGAAAATGACTAATGTATGGTTTATAAACTGCACTTTTCAGTGTAGCTAAAAATGAACTCTTCTCTAATGTTTACCTTTTAAAAACAACTTAGACATTCCACACATACATCACTCAGGCAGGTTTATCAGCCAATGACTTTTAATATCACAGACTTTTGTGTGGCTGGTTTACTCTTCCTGTTTGTTTTCTGGATTATGGGTTGCTTCTGTAAACGCTTCTAGCTGACTCATGCAGTGCAGATTAGTGTTATGGGGCAAAGTCAGCGAGAATCTGAATGGACTCAGTGAAGGTCATAAACTGACTTGAAGTTGTCAGGGCAATTTCCACTCTGTAATATAATGTAAGAAGTCCGATTTGCTGAGAACAGGAGGTCTGACAAGCCCTTTAATTGAGGTCAGCCTGCAGGCACCTACATTGCACTTAAACATATCATCACCAAATTATATTATTTCATAGTCTGGCCTTCTATAATCAGAGAGCAACTTCAAAGCAAGTGAATCTGTCTCCGGTGTTTGCAGGATTGAATACTGTGATGCAAGTCGCTGCATAATTCATGCAGGGAAATTGTTTTTACTCCTCTTGTGATTTTACTCTGTTATCAATTACACAAACTACAGCAGATGTTTTTCCTCTTTTATCATGTTGTGCTTCACACATAACCCAAATTCTTTGAGATGTGATTTGCTTTGGCAGTTAATATAATAGTTAATATCATATTTTCCAGGTATAATAAATGAACTGGAATGTATGCACTTTGCAATGCAAATAAGTCTTTGGGAAAGGGGCGGAGCTGACACGTCGTTGCGCAAGTGTGGCCTTAGAATCGGCGATGCATGCACTTAAAGTAATTACTAAATAATTGCAGCGTGTTAAAGGCTAAAGCGAGAGGGCTTCAGGAGATGATAACCGCTCATAGAAGAATTCTGCCACAAAGATGATAGCTTGTCTAAGCGGCGGGCCATAAATAGCCACCTTTCTCATGAAAGGGAAATGTGATAGCCACTCTATTACTCAAGAGGAAAGAATGTAAGTAAACTATCAGCGGAAGAGTCAAGTACAAACACGGCTTTGTCCTTCCCTATAAACAATATAACAGCAACAGAGAATAATTTCCATCCAGCCGCAAGTGATCAAAAGCAGAGTGTAGTAATTAAAGTGCTGTTGTCGCTGGCTGAGGAATATCAGAGAGAAAAACAAAACATCATTTGTTTTAAAGCCGGTGAGAAAAACTCTGAATAATCAGAGTAATGCCATTAAGTGCAAGGATGTAACCGGATCACAAGCGCCACATATGGCCACAGTCAATCATAACTATTGCTTTTTTGTGCCAACAACGGCTTAATGTAACACAGAGGCGTTTTAAGTGCTGCCTCAAATGTGAGCTGACAATATCACATTGTTGAGGATGGAAATGTCCACATGGAAAATTATGCAAAGCGTGGAGAGCAGTTAAAACGTGTCGGCGCTGGCTTTGCTCTGCCACGCTTTATGACTCGTTGTGCCTCTTTCAACATCAGGCGGCATTACAAAATATCTAATAACTATCGCACTGAGCGATCTGAGCCAGCTTGATCCCATGCATTTATTGCCGTTTCGCAATTTCCGCCCATATGTCAGCATTTGACACGGTTTACCAAAAATGAAATGACAGAGACAAGGCAACGGATTCTTGCGGATTTTCCCCTTTATAACACAATTAACCCCATAGAGCGCAGCGGCAACGTTAGTGAGCGCAGCTGGACAAGTGCACATTCAGCAGTTGACACCACAATAGACAAACAGGCTTAAGTAAAACCGGAGAACAAATACCGCTGTAGGTCAATCTTTGACTGCTCGGATGCATCAACGTCACAATCACTGCATGCGAACGCCTGGATCACTATACTGTTTAATGCAGTAAAGACGCTGTTTAATAAAATGTTCGCGAGTAAGGCAGAACACAGGGAAGACACACAACAACCATGCATAATTATTCATCAGGCGATTCATATTCCTACCTCTCCATGAGCGACTGTCCGTCCCTGAGGAGTATCCTCGGGTAGAAAATAAAGTTTGGAGCTTGATAAAAGTTGCTTGCTTGTTCTTTCTTCCCAGAGCAACTGAAGCTCCGCTATACAAATAGGATCCTCCGGTTTACATCTGACGAAGAAAAAGTCTCCGAGAGACAGAATCCTCTGTTTTCCGTCCAAGTTAAATTTAAAGGCTTTATAGAATATATATGGTCCATGTAAACCGCAAGATGAGCCCACCCACTGCAAAGGAAAAAACACAAACGGAGAAATTAATGAATGGTTTATCAACTAATGTGGCAAACAAATCGTAGCTAAGTGTAAACATTTCAAACATCCCTGCGCAATTACGCACGGCTGGCGAATATCACATTAGGATATCTCAGTTTCTGCACACAATTAGTATCATGTAACTATTTTTAGATGTTCAACATATGACATAGATGTGGTCATACTAAATTCCACGTGTCAAAGTTTTGTGGATCAGACACGTGAGTACAGTTTACAGTAAGTGACGGTTAGCTTCCATGCGAAAATAAAATAAATCGACGGCTGATAACAAACGTTACCTTCAGTGAGTTCGGCTCCATCTCGACGTTATGAATTGATTAAACTCAACACGCTCTCCAAACTTGCTGGCTTGAATGGATTGCCGAAGGTCCTGTAAGAGACATATTTCTGTAGAGTTTAAAACGTCGTGTATTAGTCGAAGACACGTTGCGCAAAAATATGTCTTGGGAGTACATATCCTGCAGAAAACACTGTGTAAGATGGTGTATTAATTGAATTAAGCAAAACCGTGTTCATTATTTTCTAGAACGTTTATATTGAATGCTTTCACGCATTCACGCCAAATATTAACATTTAACTATAGACAAATAAAGAATTTTCAACCATCAGTAAGAAGTAGTCGTATATAAAAGAAGAAAACGCCGATTGCGCAAAATTGACTGCCCATAAAAACGTAATTTGTTCAAATAATTAGCGTTTGTGGGCTTTTCTACGACTATGTGTCTTCCAGGACTTCTGTAAAAGACGTTCAGTATGAAAGCACATTTCTCACAGTAATGACACTGAGGCGCTTGCTGTGGATGCCTTCAAGAAACAATGTTACATGAAAGTTAATAGGGCTATCAAATGATTCCTCAAAAGGCAATGTGGGACCGGTGAGGTGATTTGCTTTGATCGGCACTTGGTATGCGTTATGGCTCAGGCGCGCAGGTTGGCTTTAATAGTGAAAATAATGGCCTTTATATATTTTGAGGAAAACATGAAAAGACAAAATTGGCCGAGTTAGAAAGGCGGGCGTCACGAGACAGAATTCACGAGGCGGTCCATTGTCCAGACATAAATCACGTTAAAAGGCTGCGCTGACCTTGTGAAGACAACGGGATATATATTTGACACGGGTTAACACATTTGCACGATCAAAGCCTCTTATATAATTATGTTGATGAATATTTATTATTATAAACACTGGAATCATAGAGGTATTAGTAAACCATTATTATCATATAATTTATTATTACACAATATGATATGTATACCATGTTACACAAAGTTCACGCTTTCTATTTACATCTGTGGACCCATTGTCCTTTGAGTCTCCGCTGGCTGAATGTGTCAGCTGTATTTTATCGCCTGTCTGGAATTATTCATGTGTTGAGAAGTACCCGCTCAGTCCACAGAGCTGTGCTGTTTCTCTACAGTCAGCCACCCTTGGCCCTGCGTTTATTGACCACTTACATCCCAGAGCATGCAACTACAACATAGGCCTACTTCTGACACAAGCTATTTCAAATACACTATTACGCAATGCGCTCCCCCCCCCCCTGTAATGACGGGTAAAGCATACATCCGCACTGATTCACATTTGGTAAAGTGTTTTCCTGTCTACACTGACAAGTTTTCTTCGTCTGTTTCTGCTGCTGTTATGAATGGCTGTCTGGTATTTATCCTAAAGACATATAAAAAGTACTTGGTGAAGAGACTATTCAAGTAGTGAGTAACTGTTTGATCTTAATGTCTGATTTATTAAAAAAAAAAAAAGATGCAATCAGACAGACAATAATATGAAATAATGTGCAAATTCTGGTATTTCTGAATAATAAAATAAACAATGAGTAAAAACAAATAACATCTTTACAAAATAACAAATGAAGCCACAAGAAACACAAATTTCCAAATCTAACAATCAAACACCTACAGTACGTAACATATGTATGTCTGAAAGTTGAGTCATGGCAACTGGATTTCTTTGTTAGGTTGAAACGTTTCACTACTGAATTATTGTGAAATATTGATTATAATTTCATTTGACATTTGTGGACTAGATTTTAATGTCTGATCTGAATTCATACAAACATTTCAGAAGGTTTGCTTTGACAGTGAGATCACTATTTTGGATTTACCCTTTGTATAAAAGAACATTTTAACAATACAGAAAAACTCAACAATATTTTGTGAAAAAGTAAGTGTAAATCACATCAATACACTGTGTGAGCAATATGTAACTTGTTTAAGGTTTTTGCTTAGATAATTTAGGTGATTGCTTTTATTT